>PVLC010002761.1:32500-83704 GCA_004027655.1 Graphiurus murinus
ATAGGGCAGGGCTCTGAAAGCTGTCCAGGGTAAATCAGCTGTCCTGGCAGTCCACAAGAAACACTAGTCTTGGATTAAAAGCTCAGCCAGCCCAGAAACTTATCAGTCATGTTACTTGGTGGAAGTAACTTGGCCTTGGTCTCTGAGCCTCCACCTCCTCGCCTGTCAAAGAGGGAACGGCAACAGGCTGGCCACAGATGTCACAAATCTGTCCCTGGTTGTCCCCCCTGCCCCTCTGCTTGCTGTGGGTCCTGCTTCCTGCTCAGCTGACCTACACCAGCCTTAGTGCTTCTCTGCCCACAGTTCACCATGATGGACTGGGGTAAGGGCTACTAATCAGCGCTCTTCCCTCTTCTCACCCTGGAAGAGCTGGCTATTTACTAGCACCACTGTGTGCTAGGATTTCTTGGGGGAAATGAGAAACATACACCCAGGCTATCTATCAAAATGCTAGAAGAAAACATTTGTTTAAGATGGTCTTTAGTCATTGCTTGTCAATACTAAAACAATAAAACATGTAAGGAAATATTACCACCTGGACAGTGTCTTGTGCTTTTTCATGACTTGAAGCATTATCAGCATCCTCTTAAACTCTTTCTAGGTTTCTCTCTGCTCCAGTTGGGAATGGCTTGAGGGTGTCCCCAAATGCTCATGTGTTGGAACCTTGGTCCCAGTGTGGTGCTCTGGAGAAGGGGTTGTACCTTTAAGAGGCGGGGCCTAGAGGGAGGTGATTAGACTGTTGGGAACTCTGCCCTCAGAAGGGATTAATGTGGTTTTCATGGAACCCCAGTTATTCTCTTGAGAGAGGTGGTTATACTAAGACCAAGCCTGGCCCCTGAATCCCTCTGGATTCCTGAGTCACCATATGATCTCTCCCTCTTGCATGTGCCCCTACCATGATGCCATCCACCATGTAATGATGTACGCAAAAAGCCCTCATTAGAGCCCAAACATATCCAGTTTTATAACAGGTTCTTAACCTTTGGTGAGCCATGGACCTCTATGGCATTCTGGTAAAACCTGTGTCCTCTTTTACATGCATAATATAAAATGCCCTTAACTAAAAGAAACAAAGGATATTAAACTTAAATTATTGAAATTTTAAATTATATGAGGTAGTTATTAACATATCTCTTTTTTTTTTTTCCAGTACTGGGGATTGAAACCAGGGGCACTCTACCTCCTCGCTACACTTCCAGCCCTATTTTTTATTCTTTATTTTGAAACAGGATCTCACTAAGTTGCAGAGGGCCTCACTAAGTAGCTGAGGCTGGCCACGAACCTGGATCCTCCGGTCTCAGCCTCCCAAGTACTGGGATTACAAGCGTGCGCCACCACGCCTGGCTTATTTTCATTCTTAAATGAGCTCCCTTCTGGCCCAGAGCCTCAGGTCCTGCACTTTGTCTTCTCTGCAGACCAGCACGGTGTTTCCTGGAGCAGAGAGTCTGCAGGTGGAGGTCGAATGGAGAGCACCTTGGGCCAAAGTCATAGTCTTCAATCACCTGCATCAGCAAGCAAGCTGATGGTTTGATCTCCTTTGATCTAGTTTCTGCTTTCTATTTCTCAGCTGGTTCTGAAGGCAACGAGGGAGAACAGAGTCTTCTTATTTAGTCTCTTCTGGCCCTAAAATGTTCTTTCTCCACCTCTATTAGACACTGAAGGCAAGGGCTCTTTCTTATTTCTCTACCTTCCTGTGACTGTGACCAGTGTCCTGGCACTTAAAGTCT
This sequence comes from Graphiurus murinus, assembly GCA_004027655.1. Classification (NCBI taxonomy): domain Eukaryota; kingdom Metazoa; phylum Chordata; class Mammalia; order Rodentia; family Gliridae; genus Graphiurus; species Graphiurus murinus. The sequence continues at coordinate 34,228 of PVLC010002761.1, forward strand.
GGGGATATCACAGAGCATATTCAAGTGTGATGCACCAGGCACATCGGTGTAAGTCTGTCGTCCTAGCTACTCGGAGGCTGAGGCAGGAGGATCACAAGTTCCAGGCCAGCCTGCACCACTTAGTGAGACCCTGTCTCACAGTAAAAAATAAAAAGGGCTGAGGATGTAAGGATGTAACTGAGGGGTAGATTCCCAGTACAACATTAAAAAAAAAGTGTTCTGGTGTCTCAGGCTCAGAGGTAATTCTGTGCTCTCTGTCTCAGAGTGTGATAATCCTGATCGGGATGCCCAGGGTAGGAGGTGCCACTGTGCACACGCCCACATCCCTAGGGGGCCACTTTTCTCTCCCGAGGTGAAAGGATTCATGGAGTCAGTTTTACCATCTCTACCTGAAGGCCAGAGGAGAGGGTGCTGGGCTGTGGGGCCTCCTTGTCTCCTGATGAGCTTCGATTGTGAAAAGTTCATCCCGAGTGGTGATCTGCCCTTGAGTGAGCTCTCGCTGCCCTCCGGTCCTGACTGCCTTCGGAACCATCTGGATCCTGTCTCATCTCAGTCCGCATAAGGTCCACCTTCCATTGGTGGGTCTGCCTGTCATCCTAAGCGCGCTGTTCCTTGTCCTGGTAGAGTGTGGTGCTCAGGTCAGATCTTTACAGTAGCTTTGTTGAGCCTATCTTTGATCACGTGTTTATTGATATCTTAAGGAGCAAGGGATACAGGAGGAGGAAGGCTGCAACGTCACCTTAATAGCTGGATCTTGAGCAGGGCTCGATCCCGCTGGAACCCTGCAAGGCAGACGATTCCAAAAGAAGGAATGCGTAGCATTTCCCACTTTGCATTATTATATTCTGGAAATTTGGGGTGCTTTGGGTTTTGCTTTCACATTAATTATAAAGGAAGATTTCTTAGAAACACAAGATGGCTGGATGGATTGTGATTCCTCAATGTTAGCTGAAAAAGACAATGCCTCAGCTTGTCTCAGAGATATTCATTAACCTTTCACAAACATCAGGAAATGGACTTTGCAAGCTTAGCTACTAAACCAAAGAAATTTAGGACTACTATTTTATCTATGAGTAAAGAAAGTTTTAAGATAGATAGTTTCTCTCTCTCTGAAACACCTCCCCCTTGTCTCCAGCACACATTAACTAACTCTAGCTGCCTGAAAATAAGATAAGAACACTGTTTACAGGAGCTAGGCAAAGAATGAAGATGAATAGAGACTCTTCTTCATCGTTAACCTTTAACACTGTTTTTGTACTAAAAGAATTTATATATATATATATATATGAATTTATGTATATATATAGTATTCTGTAACCTTTGCTGTTTTCTTGCTTTACTGAATAATCCCATCAAATACCATGGGAAATGGCTTTTCTAGTTAAAGATGTACCTACTCAACTTTTAGGAAAAACAAGTCTGTAAAAATTCCTGTTCTGCATGCCTCACTGTAAAAGATAGTATAAGAAACGGCTACTTTTTGGAATAAACAGATGCGCTCCACACTGCGGGTGGTGTGAGCATATTCTTGTGACCTCGTCTCATCCACTCCTATGGATGGCCCCCAACAGAAGGCCACATTCAGGCACTGGCATTCAACCATTCTGCACATTCTTGGAGGACTGGCCCTGGCCCAGGCTCTGAGCCAGGTATCAGGCACGTAAGAGAGATCCTGGCAGGCTGCAGGCGGGCCCCGTCTCAAAGCTCTCCAGGCTTGGTTGGAAGGGAGCGTCTGCCTTTGCTGGCTGAGTTTACAGCGGGCCCAGTGCAACTCATTTCCCCATTAGATATACACCGAAAACAGAGACACTGTCACCTGGCCTTTTGTACCGCGCTGGTGATTAAGCTGCCTTCCCCTTTGCCTAGCGTGAGGATAATTTCAAGCTCTGTGGAAGAAGGAAGACAGGATGCTAAGTCTAAGATATCCAACTCAATTCACTGAACACCATGTTGCAGCCTGCCAGGGGACAGGATGGAGCTCTATCCCCAGGGACCCCACTGTTCATTCATTGCCAAACAGGAGGTTAGGAGCCAGTCAAGAGAAAAACAGTGAATCTGACTCCAGGTCAAATGGTAGCATTTCCAGGAGGACATAGAAATGCATTCTGGCGCAGGTTCGAGGGAGGGAGCTGGGCCTGCAGCTGGAAGGATTGAAAGGCTTCCTGGAGGAGGTGGCCTTGGTCGTGGATGGGCAGAGATGAGGGTGAAGAGGGCCTTGTGGGAAACCGAATGGCCTATGAATCTCATTGCATTGGTTTTATGTGTGCAGCAGAATTCCAATTGACATCAGTGTTGGAAATTGATTTGGGGACTGCTTATTCCACACACTTCCTTCAAGCAGGTCCAACATGCGCCACGCCGGGCAGCTGTTGGAGAGTGGAGGAACGTCTCCAGCATGCTCTAAATCCAGGAGCCAGTGAAAGGGATGCATGGGACACACTTCTGTTTTTGACACTCTCTTGGCGAGCCCAACCTGCTCTACCGTGTTACAGCCCCTCTGTGTGCCTAGAGCCCCTGGCCTCCACCCCCTGCCCTTCCATCGATGTATACTTCAGACATCTATTCCCAACGGTGGAAACAACAGCCGCGTGTGGAACCTAACACCACCTCGAATCTCATGAGGAGCCCCAAACAGAACTTGGATTCCCATGGCCGCCTGTGGGCCAGCTCTTTCTCCATCCTTCTCTCCACAGCCATTATGAACCCTCCAGTAGCTGAAGCCCAATCCTGAGGCTCACTCTGGGTCCCTGCTCTCCCTCTACACCTCTCACAGCCAAAGCCAGAGCAAGTCCTGTCGACTCTCCCTTCAAAGTATCCATCTCCCTCCTCTCTCAGCAACAATTATCCCAATCCCGTTCTGCAGCTCCTTGCTCCAAGCCCAGGGCCAGGTCCTCCTTCTCTGTCTCTGTCTCTCTCTCTCTCTGTCTCTCTGTCTCTCTCTTTCTCTCTCTCTCTCTCTCTTCCTCCCTTCTTCCCTCCCTTCCTCCCTTCTTCCCTCCCTTCCTCCCTCCCTCCCTCTCTTTCTGGATGGCGGCTACGGTTCCCTATCCGTGCAATGCAGACCCCCTCTCCCACCCTCTCATGCTTGACCCATCCAGGCCCCATTGCAACCCTCCTGGGAATAATTCTGCCCACAGATCATCCTGGCCTTGACAGGACCACCCTGTCCACACCACAGAGTGTTTGGTTGCCTAGCCTTCGAATGTTCCCAGAACAACACCTACTTGCCCACTCCTCCCCCAATCCCTGTGGACCGATAGTTGACCTTATCCTGGGATTTTCCCAGAAAGGCTATACTCGCTCCACCCCAGGTGGGCTGATGTTCTCTCCCAACTCCGTGCCCATCCCCAGCCCTGTGTTGCTCAGTAAAATCCTTCACGCTCAGACCCTCAGCCCTTCTCCGGGCCTGCACCATTGCTGCCTCTAACCTGATGGTCTGTTTCTACTTTTGTTCCTTTTATCATCTTACCTCTGCTCAGGATCCAGAAAGATCTTTGAAAAAGGCAAATCCGATCATACCAACCCTTCTCCCAACCTGTGACCTTCCAGCAGTTCCCCACCACTTGTGAAGATATCTCAAGCCCTCTTCCCTGGGGCATGGAGCCCTCATGGCCCAAGCATTCCCTCCCCCGGGGCCCTTGTCACACTCTCTTCCTCGTCCTCGTCCCTCTAGTGCACCTGGCGACACTTTTCTCCCTTCCTCCAGCCCGCTGAGCTCCCTCTTCCCTGCCTCTGGACCTTTGTCTGGGCTGCTCCTTGACCTGCTCCTTCCCTGCCCTCACTCTCTCCTCAGCACATTATGGTATCCTGCATTCTTTGTAATCATCATCGCCCTCTGCTATTTCTTCTTTGCTTGTTTGTTCATCTGCCTGTCTTTCTCCACCAGCCTGCAGCTTGCAGGAGAAGAAGGAACTTGCCAGTTGGATTGAAACTAAATTCCCAGCACGGTGGGTAGCACGGGCCCCTCAGGAGTGTTCAGGAGCCACATGATGGATGGATGGATGGATGGATGGATGGATGGATGGATGGATGGATGGCATGCTGAATGCCCTTGCAGACAGGTCCCTGGGTGTGTCTGTGGTGGCCTGTCTGCTACTGGGCCACTGTAGCTCTCCTGCCTGTGTCTCTGCCCTTGAGTACGCTTCCTGCACACAGGTTCTGGGTGAGGCCAAAGGGACATCAGGAAATGTGACTTGAAAAGTGTTATGTGCCACTTCATTGAGGTGGCATGGGGATGTGTCGAGCTTGCCCTTAGAAGGAAGAGAGACCATGTGGGGAGCACGTGAGCGAGGTCACCTAATGTTTGACTGGAGCTGCCAAGACGCAGAATCTAGAGCAGCATTACATATGTGCAAAGATTTTTATCAGGGAAAAAGCCTGTGCAAGTGAAAATGAATGGGAATGGGGAAGGTGGGGCGAGCTCTTGGGCCGCAGTGCACCTCTGACACCAAGGACGGGGACAGAGAGGAAGGTTGGCGGGATTGTTCTAGACTTCCAGGCAAAACAAGGATGGCATGTCAAAGCCCTTGGGGAGTCCCGAGGCAGAGGCTGTTGTCAGGGGAGTCCCGCATCCCTCAGGAATGGTGGCCCGCCTTAGGGAGGTCCACGCTGTAGGGAGCCATGGTTGGGGCAGTGGCCCACGGGCAACGAAGCCTCAATGGGAACGTGGCGGTGCATTTCAGAGCATAGCAGTTCATCCTTGGTGCGTTAAGCTCCTTGGTTAGAGGTCTGGGAGGCACTTTCTCCTGACCGTCTCACCATCCTGACTCATCCAGTCTCCAGTCGACCCTCCACCTGGCCACAGACATACAAGAAATATCCACCACGCCATTAAGTCCAGAGGGGCTGCCCAGCCGACTATCGTGAACTGTGGTCTAAATAGACAGCACATGCTGTTAAGTGGGGGAATGGACGGTGAGAATCCCAGCACAGGATAGCTGACGGAGCCTCTTTGACAAGTTCCTAAGGGTAGATGCCACCGTCAGCAAAGAGGGCGGGGCTCGCTGCCTATTCAGAAAGCACTTAATAATACTGCCCACTGGCTTTTCAGAAAGCTGTCTTCATTAATATCTCCACTGGCATCCCATGAGGCTGCTCATTCTACTACGTCTTCACCAACCTTGGGGATTATTCTGTAGACATGTGCCAACTTGATATGACCAAAACATTGCTTTGATTCAATTTACATTTTTTTTTTTTTTTTAGCTATTCCAGAGATCAATCATTTTTTTCACAGGTATTGGTCACTGGTGAGGTGTCTGTTCTTATCCTTTTAAAAACCGAAGTTAGAGGAATCATTCCTGTCTTTTATGTCCCTCTTATGGGGACACAGGAAGCCTAAAAGGGCTGCTTGATGGCCTCATCAGCTTTCAAAGAAGTCCCTTCATCTCTGCACAAATGATTAGCCTGTCATCTCCCTAATGTGCTCCTTCAGTATTTCCCTGGTTAACCCTGTGGCAGAGGGCCACCTAGTGACATTTTTATAGCCTGCTTCTGTGCTGCTTCATTTAGTCCCAGCATTAACTGTGCATTGCTCTCTCTGGTGACAGTGGGGACTCCCTGCTAATAAGTCAGGGGCGGGAGTGTGGCAGGGGGGCTGAAGCCAGAGGACGGAGCTGTGAGGTCAGAAGGTGACCGAGTGGCTCCCCATCACCGTGCAGCTGACGGAGCAAAGCTCAGAGAAGTGCAGTCACTGTGTAAGGCAGCCAGGAGCTACCCGTGTGCGTGGTTCAGAAGTGCAGTGGGTGTAAAAACACCCTGGATTTCAAAGATAATGTCATTCAAATGGAGAGAATGCAGGACATCTTATTAATGTCTCAAAAGTATTGATTACATGTTGAAATATTATTTTGGATATGTCAGGTTAAACAAATATATTACTTAAATGAATCTCACTTGTTTCTGTTTCTTTTTTAGGATGAGTATTAAAATTTTAAATAGTGTATATGGCTTTTATTGCACTTCAATTAGATGGTACTGGTCAAAGTCTCAGTTCTTATGGGAATTGGGGATAAGAGCATGTGTGTGCGTGTCTTTGTGAGTATATATGTATGAATGTGTGTATATGTATGCATGTATTTGTATGTATATATTGAGGATATGTGTGTACGAGTATTATGAGTATACATGTGTGTATGCATGTGCGATTATATGTGTGTATCTGAGTATGTATAAGTATGTGCGTGTGTGTATGAGTATGTGAGTGTGTGTGTGTGTGTGTGTGTGTGTGTGTGTGTGTGTATGAGGAAAGGAGAAGACTGATTTTCCAAGATCCACAATCAGTAATCCAGATAAGCTAGGCGCAGTGGCATATACCTGTAATCCAGTCAGTACTTGGGAGGCTAAGACAGGAGGATCAAAAGTTAGCAATTTGGCAGACCCTTAGCAACTTAACAAAACCCTATTTCAACCAGGCATGGTGGCGCACGCTTGTAATCCCAGCATTCGGGAGGCTGAGACCGGAGGATCCGGGTTCACGGCCAGCCTCAGCTACCTAGTGAGGCACTCCGCAACTTAGTGAGACTCGGTTTCAAAATAAAGAATAAAAAATAGGGCTGGGGGTATAGCTCGGAGGTAGAATGCCCCTGAGTTCAATCCCCAATACCACCAAAAAATAAAAATAAAAAATAAAAAATAAAAAAATTTAGAGTAACTGCCTGTTTTCCACAACAGCTGCACCATTGCACATTTCCCCGGTACTTGAGATTGAACCCAGAGTCTTGCACAAGCTCTGCAAGTGCTTTACCACCGAGCTACACCCCAATCCATGTTTCTGTTGCTGATTTTGTTTTCTTGTCAGCGTGAAGGGATATCTCTTTGTAGCTTTTATTTACATTTCTCTAATTATTAAAGAGGTTGAGCATCTTTTCATGCACTCGTTGGCCATTTGTCTATTCTCTTTGGAAAAATCACCTTTTCAAGTCCTTCACTCACTTTAAAATCAAGTTATTTGATTTGGGGGTAATTTTCAATTTGCATTCTTTTTTTTTTTTGCAGTACTGGGGATTGAACCCAGTGGCATTCTACCTCTGAGCTACAACCCCAGCCCTATTTTTTATTCTTTATTTTGAAACAGGGTCTCACTAAGTTGCAGAGGGCCTCACTAAGTAGCTGAGGCTGCCCGCGAACCTGGATCCTCCAGTCTCAGCCTCCCAAGTACTGGGATTATAAGTATGCGCCACCATGCCCGGCTTATTTGCATTCTTAAATGACTAAAAACAAAACGAAACTAATATTTCATGACTTGTGAAAAATATATGCTATTCACATTTTGATGTCCACAAATAAAGTTTTATTGCAACACGGTCATGTTCATTTGTTTACGCTTTATGCTACAACATCAGAGTTGAGTAGGTGCAAGAGAAATCAGGTGTCACTGTGCAGAGCCGAAAGGTTTTACCATTTCTTCTTTTGGAGAAATAGTCTGCTACTCCTGGGCTAGAATTAAGAAGACAAGAGACTGCCTGCAAGGCAGGGTGGGGTGGCAGACAGCTAATCTAGTGGAGAGTCCATACTGATCCTGCATCCCAGAACCCAAGAATGTCTCTAGAGCCCAGAGCGCCAGGGCTCACTGGCCTGGAAGTGGAAAGCACCAGTGTGTGTGTGTGTGTGTGTGTGTGTGTGTGTGTGTGTGTGTGTGTGTAGCTGAGTTGAGAGAGAGCACAATCCTCCCCAGGCCTCCCAGCCCGCCTCTCTGCTTTCCAGTCTCTCCGTGCTGTAGGTGCTCCACCGATCTTCCTGAAGTGAGCCGGACTCTACCGCTCTCCTGCCTAGCAGTCTTCACGGGCTCTGTCTGTTCTCCTTGGAGATCAAGTCGAAGCTCCTGCAGTCTGGTTCCCGATGCCCGTCTCCCTCCACCTTTAATTCTTGGTCTTTCATTGCCTGGCTCCATCAGATACCATGCTCCAGCAATACAAATACCCTGGACCCTTTCCCACGTGCTATTTTCTGGCCCAAGGGCCTTTGCTTGTGCCCATGGATGGCATACCGTCACTCTTACTCCTCTCCCGTCCCCTTCTTTTACCCAGGTAACTGCCCCTTGCCCTCAAGACTCAGCTTGGGTTCCACCTCCTGCAGGAAGCCCTCCTTGATCTCCTACTTCCACTCCAGACACAGCTAGGCACCCCTCTTCTGGTGCCCTTTATTCTCAGTGTTTACCCCACTCCTAGCATGTCAAATGTTGCCACAGGCTCTGGGGACAAGCCAGGGTCTGGTTATGTCTGGGTCCCCCATACTTATGCCGGTGGCAGGCACTCAGCAAATGTTTGGCCTGGATGAAGGAACGAATAAACCTAGAGTCCCATCAAAGGAGTGAGTTCCCATCAGATCCCAAAGCTGGTTAGGAATGTGCAGGTGACATTTCCCAGGTGTGGCTGGACCTGGGGGAAGAACAGATGTGGGAAAATTTCACCTGCACTGATGCATAAACCCTGCAGATGTGTAGAGCTGAACCGCTTAAGATGTGCTCCTTCTGCTGCAGGGGAAGTTTACACAGAGAGGTCGACTGTTCGAGACCCTCCCTGCCTCCTCATGCACATTTGGCAGCTGGGATGGACTGCCCCATGCGACCCCAGTGGACTCCTCACACCACCCTCTGCTGCTGAATGCTGGGCAAGCCCACTCCCCTCCTTGGGAGGCATGCTGAACTATCGGTTCCCCTCTTCAACATGTCCCCCATCCCTGGACTGCAACCTGCCAGCCTGCCGTGGATCAGAACCAGAGTGGGCATCAGATCACCTGAGTCTGTGGCTGAGCCCTGCTGGGCAGTAGCTGTGTGACTTTGGGGAACTGCTTGCCTGCTCTGAGCCTCTGTAGCTTCATTGATTGAAATGAGCTTCATTTCATTGAAATGAGGATGAGACTCTCTCCCTCTGTGACCTCCCCCCGTGGCTGGAGTAGATGCCACATAAAGAGTCACCTGCAAGTCTTTCTGCAGTGTCAGTAGTTCTATAGTCACGCAGGTAACTCCTGGGCGGGTCTCGAGGGACACAGCCACCCGTGGGCGAAAGCCTCTCTCTGCCTTCCAGAGCCACTGTAAGGAGCACCTTCTGCACCCTAGCTGGCCTCTTGGGTCTCCCCTCCCGCTCTGAGTCTCCCTACATGCCATCCACGTAGCGCGGGCCAGATACCGCAAACTCATTTCAGAATTAGCTGAAGGAATTAATCGCTGTACAAACAGATCTCTCTTGTCAGATGCAATTTATAAATATCAGTTACCCAAGGAAGTCAATTAAAACCTCCCCTGTTGACTCAGCCCGCCCCCCCCCACTCCACCACAGCAAGAAGTCAGGCTTTCTAAGAGCCCTGTGACGGATAGGACCAATGCTGTGCGAATTCCCCTTCCCTTTATTAATTAGATAAGATCTGGATTTGGCAGAAACCTCATTAAGTATCTAGCTTTTGCCGTCGAGACATCTTCCCTTAGAAATAAGTGAAACGTGGTTCTTTGTTCATTCATTCATTCATTCATTCATTCATTCACCTGTCACACAGATGCGTGCGATCTACTAATCTCTTTTGGGTTCATAATTAAATCTCACCTTCTGCATGAGGTTTCTCCTCACCCCCTGCTTACTGCTAGAGCCTGGTCTCCCCCAAACATTTCTCATCTCTGTTTTCTTGCTCTCCTGTTTCCTTGTAGCTCTCATTGAGAAAGGAATTTAGGATTACAGAAAAACACTGACTCTCCAAAGAAAAATGTCCATCAGCGGCTGGGATGCAGAAGAGACCACTGGTGAGCAGCTCAGCCCGGGTCCTTGTTCCCTGTCCTCACTCACAGCTTGCTAACTGGCCGATGAAGAAGCAACAGAACCACATCTGGGGGAGCTGCTCCTTTAAGGGATACAGACATGGAAGACTTTGGTGACTAAGAAATGGCCCTCGTCTCCTTATAGTAGCAAGACACACACCCTGGGTGGAGATTCAAGATGCTAGCGAGACGTTCGGTGCTGAAGTAGCGTGGTTGGAACATGAGCGGATCCTGCACAAACACAAGGAAAACTGTGTAGCCCCGCCCCAGCTCCTTGCCACTGACCTCTGACCCAACAGCCACTCTCTGAGGTCACCTGCACCCCCATTCTCTGTCCTCTTTATACTAAATCTCTTGCTCTGCTATTCATACCTGGTGTATCTTTAAATTCTTTTCTGAGATGTGGTCAAGAACCTGGAGGGTCTGAGTAGAAATCTTGCTTATCTTTTTCATTTTTTGGTAGTACTGGGGATTGAACCCAGAGGCATTCAACCTCTGAGATATATCCCTGGCCCTTTAAAAACTTTTTTTTTTTTGAAACAGAGTCTTGCTAGGTGGTGGGGAGTCTCACTACATTGCTGAGGCTGGGCTCACACCTGTGATCCTCCGATCTTGGTGTCCCATGTGCTGGGATTACAGGTGTGTGCCACCACACCCAGCTAAGTTTTTACTCCTGAAGACTTCCTCAGACCACCATGTGGTGACTTATCACTTCCAGCATGCAAAGGAACGTCCTTATTTGTTACGCCTTTTGTTTATTTTCTGTCTTAAAGGCTAAAAGCTTAGCCCCAGGAGGACAGGGGTCCATGCCTACTCTATTCACAACTGTCCCAAATGCCTTGGACAATGTCTGGCAAATAGGCGATCAATAAATATTATTTAATAGAAAGGCAAGTTACAAGCTAGGTGTGGTGGCACCCACCTATAATCCCAGTAGTTGGAAGGTTGATACAGTAGGATCAGGTTCAAGGACAGCCTCAGTAACTTAGAGAGATACTCAACAAGTAACTGAGATCCTGTTTCAAAATAAAAAGGGCTGGAGAGTGTAGCTTGGAAGTAGAATGTCCATGGATTCAATCCTCAGTACCCCCTAAGCCCCCCAAAAAATGAAAAAGAAAAGAAAGGCAAGCTATGGACTTGTTAGATGAGCTCTGAGCATTTGGCCTAAGATGGAGCAGACAGGACTACTGTCCCCAGAGTCAAAGGTCCTGCTGCTCGGCACTCAACCAGAACACAGGAGGACAGAAGTTGGTGAAAGAAAACAGGTTTCTTCAAAGCCACCTGGAGGAAGATGGAGATGTTCCTGTCTCAGATCTCCATCTTGGGAGGGCTCAGGGATGTGAACCGCTTTTATGAGAGAGATCAGGGTATACCGGGGGGGGGGGGGGATATGCCTTTGTAGCTTCAGCTAGGTAGTGCTAGCCAGAGCATTTGTTTTAATTCTGACAACTGCCCAGGCTTTGGGGGAGGTTTCTCAGTTTTCATTCTCGGCATGAGGAAACTGGGAGGCAGAAAACCAGGTTATCAGGGAACCTGGGGAGCAAAAGCCAAACAAAACAATTGCTGAAGTCTCCTCTATCTTCTCCGGGGCTGGCCTTGAGTAAATCCATTTTCTTCCACCAGCTCGTCTCCCTGTAGTTTGGCCGAGCGGGGAGCAGCAGAACCTTGACTCAGATGATGACCCCGGCCAGTGGGAGGGAAAAGAACGGAAGTGATGTTTCTTGCCTGCTCCTTGTGGGAGAGCTCTCGCTATAAGCGATCTTTGCTGTTTCCTCTTCACAGTGGCCCTACAAGTTAAATGACTGTCCTATTTCCACAGGAGGGAATGGCTGCCCAGAGAGGTCAAGCCATGGGTGGAAGGTCACAGAGCTGATGGGAAGTGAGTCCAGGTTGCAGACCAAGGAAGGGCTGACTAAAGTTCCAGGCACTATGGTGCACATGGAAGAGCAAGTGCCCCAGGGCCTCGAGGAAGACTTCCTGGAGAAGGCAGCAGAGCTCACACCATCTTGAAGACAGGGCAGGACACGCAGGGGCAAGGCCAGGGAACTGCTAGTCGCTGTGGAGAAAAGGGTGCACAGCCAGCCCAGAGAGTGGCATGTTCAGGAGAGGGGCAGCAGCCAGGGCCCAGGCACGGGGCAAGCATGCTAACGGTCAAGAAGGTTGAAAGCCAGACACCAGCTGAGACTCAGGTTCAAGGCTGATGCTCTCTTTCCCAGTTTGCAAAGCTATCACATATACTATTGAAAGAAGCATCATGCTCTGGAAAGTCCTTAAAATAGGCAGAAATCAGCATTTCTCTGCTTCACATCCCCCCAAATGAGGCAGATCCAAGATGTACCGAAAGAAAATAGAATTACCTTTGAGTCTTACAGGCCAAGGAGGAGATAAAGAACCCACTCAGCTGAAAGTCCAGCTGCTGCCAAAACACTTAGCAAAAAAGATCCTGGATTCTAAGGGCTGGACATTCACATCTAGTGTATCACATATTTACATACTCTGAAGCAGGCAGCATGAGGGCTATTTTATTTTTTATGGTATTGGGAGTTGAACCCAGAGGCAAGCTACTTCTGGGCCACACCCCCAATACCATTTAAAATTTATTTTTTAATTTTGAAATAGGGTCTTGCTAATCTGTGGACGACCTCATTACATTGCTAAGGCTGGCCTCAAACTTGTGATCCCCCTGTCTCAGCCTCCAAAGTACTAGGATGACAAGCATGTACCATCACACCTGGCTATGATGGCTATTTTAGACATGAGAAAATTGAGGCTCCAAGAGTTTAAGTTTCCTCCCAGAAGTCACAGCTAGTGACAATAGAGATAAAACTCCCAAGTATGTGCTCAGCTGCCCTGATGCCTCTTTGCCCTTGAAGAAGCGTGTCAGAGCTTTGAAAACAGTTTTAGTGGCTGCCAACAGGTGCCTGCTGTGAATGAGTCATTTTGTATTGCTGTGCCTTGTCCTTTTAGGGAAACGCTGACAGGGTCCCTGGGAGCTCAGCGTGATCTGTTTAGCTTGAAACCTCCCCTGGCTCTGAGCACAGGCAGGGGCTGGGGCTCTGTTTCCTCTTCAGCCTTCTTGTTTGACAGTGACAGCCTGTCCACGAAAACTGAGGCTGAAGAAACATCACTTACAAGGTCAGGAACGTGACCTGTGTCACCCGCTGGAGCCTGAGAGTCTCCGGTTAGCCATTCTCCGACTCCCAGTGAGGAGCTGGCTGGCTCCTGGGAAGACACAGCCCTCATGGACTGCCCAGCAGAGAAGGTATTTCAGCTGCTATTCTCACTGCTAGGATGCAAAACAACTGAACACACAACTTAGAGGAAGGAAGATTTATTTGTTCCCAGTTCTGGAGATTTCAGAGGTTCAGTCCATATGAGGCCAGGTTCGAGGGAAGAGTAGAACTGCTCTCACATCATGGAGGCCTGAAGTGAGACAGAGGGGGGGGGGCGTTATATAACCCCAAGGCCACACCCCCAGGGACCCCTTCTCAACCAAGCCCCGCCTCCAACATGGCTGCTTGGTTTCCATGGGGCCCAAGGGGGACATTGTAAATCAAAACCATAACAAGGTATGCACATTTACGGCACACCTGTTTCAAAATACATATGCATGGTGGAATGACCAAATCAAACTAATTAACATATTTGTTATATTTGTTATTTTACTTATCTTGTTTTTATGTTAAGAACACTTAAAGTCTACTCTTGGCAATTTTCAAGCACACAATACTTTATTTATTAGTCACTGTTTTTGACACTTGAATAGATATCTTGAACTTATTCTAACTGATTTTTTTTTTTTTTTTTGCAGTACTGGGGATTGAACCCAGAGGAATTCTACCTCTGAGCTATTTTTTATTCTTTATTTTGAAACAGGGCCTCACTAAGTAGCTGAGGCTGGCCATGAACCCTTATCCTCCATCTGTCTCAGCCTCCTAAGCACTGGGATTACAAGTGTGTGTCACCATGTCCGGCTCTAACTGAAATTTTGAGCCCTATGACCAAGGTCTTCTCAGTCTCCCCTCTTTTCACTTTTAAAGTTATTTGTATATGAGTAATTATGATTTCTTATGATGCCTTATCAATCATTGGGCATATTGTTAGAAATAAATTTCCATAGAGTTGTAAGAAATGACACACATTTGAAAGTGGTTCAGCAAGGTGAATTTTACTTTTTGCAATAAGGAATCTTGTGATTCCGGGCGTGGTGGCGCATGCTTATAATTCTAGCATTTGGGAAGCTGAGACCGGAGGATCCAGGTTCGTGGCCAGCCTCAGTTACCTAGTGAGGCATTCTGCAACTTAGTGAGACCCTGTTTCAAAATAAAGAATAAAAAATAGGGCTGGGGGTGTAGCTCGGAGGTAGAATGCCCCTGAGTTCAATCCCTAGTACTGCAAAAAAAAAAAAAAAAAAAAAAAAAAAGGAATCTTGCCACCAGTAAAGTTAGGTAGGCAAGAACAACATGGTGGAAAACTGCTGGATATTTTATTTTCAGGGAGGGGCTTCTGAATTGTGATCCTATTGGTGGGATTGTAGCTTCACAATCCTTATGCCATTGACTGAAGGGGATGCCAGGGGAGGGGTTAGCACTCACAGGTTCCAGAAAATACTATCTTTACAAGAAAATACAAGCACACACAAGGTTACACAATGGCAGTTCTACAAAATGGAGTCTAAGGCAAGCTATTCTTTTGATAGAAAAGATCTAATTATATTCTCACAATATGAGAGATTCTCATAAAGAGAGAAAACTTATGCTTTAATCTGATTTTCACTTGTAATGATATATATATATATATATATATATTTTTTTTTTTTTTTTTTTTGTGGTACTGGGGATGGAACCCAGGGGCATTCTACCTCCGAGCTACACCCCCAGCCCTATTTTTTTATTCTTTAATTTGAAACAGGGTCTCACTAAGTTGCGGAGAGCCTAAGTAGCTGAGGCTGGCTGCGAACCTGCGATTCTCCTGTTTCAGCCTCCCAAGTACTGGGATTACAAGCGTGCACCACCATGCCTGGCTTTGTGATGATATTTTTATGAACACTAAACTGGTTAATAAAATCAATTTAATGTTATAGCTAATAGACAAACAGTCCAATTTTGTATTTTTTTTCTAAACTTGGAGCTATCATTTTTTTTTTTTCAGGTCTCAGACATCTTTTCTTTTGGCACATGAAAATGTAGCTAGCTTTGGCACCATCTCATTTATCCCCGAGGGGCGAGAGAGCACCATACAAGATGTGGCAGACAGGATGACAGAAAACGGCAGGCGTCCTGGCTTCTGGAAACTTATAGCGTAGCAGGCAAAGCAGAGATGTAAAATAGAAATTTCACCACAGTGTGGGAAATGCATTCATCGCAATGTGTCTAGAGCTTGACGGGCAGGAGAAAAGGAAGGGCAGCCCTGGCAAAGGCTGCCTGCAGGTGTGATGCTCAGCCAGGACCTGGAGAGGAAGTGGGTGCACTGAAAGTGGCCAGGGAGCAGGACACCCAGGGAGCAGGACACCCCACCCGAATGCTGGGATGACAAGCATGTGCCACCATGCCCGGCTGCTTGACACATTTTTTAACGAGACAGATTCCACCTACCCAGACCAAACATTTGTCCAAAGTGCATGTGTGTGGATCACCATTGGTTGAGCACCAGGGCAGCTGAAGCCGATCGAAGGAAGATGCACCTGACCCCAATTCTACTGGCATCCATCAAGTTAGCTCTGCTGAGCTGGATGAGACCTTCTCCTGGACTCTCAGTCCTTCAGGGAGGTCACTTTCCTTTAGGGTAATGGCCTCCATTCAGACCAGCCTGATCAGAATCTCCCAGGGAACTCTTCACAAACATAGATGCCTGGGTCTCATCCCTACAACTCTGAGTAAGTCTAGGGAGGGGCCCAATGAGATCTGCTTGGGACAATTCTGCAAGGAATTCTAATGCACAGCCAGGTTTGGGAGCCATTTTTACCTTAATGGCCTGCCCAAGTTTGTTTTCCCCATAGGGCTATGAGCTCCAGAAGGTTAGCCGATTCCTACCTAGCACTTTCCTCTATGCTAGGCACTAAGCATTTCATGTATACTTACTGATCACATTAACTCTATGAGGGTATGATAAGTATCCCCATTTTACAGTTGGGGGAATGAAGGCACAGAAAGATCATATAGCTGGTGAGAATTAGAGCCAGGATCTGCATACGTAGTCTTAAGTAATACACAGCCTCTGTCTCCATGACAACACAGCCGATGTTGGAATTGCTCACCACAGAGGTCTCTGTCTCTAAGGTACTCTGTAAATTGTTATGTAAATAAATTATTATAAAAAAGCACTCAATAGTTCATTTTTATAAATTATTAGCCAAGAGGCCTGGTTAACCTTTATCAGTCTTGCAAAGAAAAGGTTGACAGTGAGAATATCTCCACTTAGAACGCTACTCACTTCAGTTGGGGAAGCGGGGACTGAGGAGGGAAATCTCAACTGGGAGCAGGTGAAGGATGAGCCGCCGTGCCCGGGCCCAGGTGGATACAAAGAGGGTAGTGAGAACCACATTTACGGAACTAGGGCTGGCAGAGATGCCATGTGAGCCGCATGACCAGTCTGGAGACCATAACAGCCTACGGCTGAGCTCTGTGTGCTTCCTTGGGTAGTGAGTGTGGTCAGCTGCCTAGCCTTGATGGACAGAATGGGCTGTGTGACTTTCCAAGTTGTCATTTCCTCATCTGGGAAACAGGCTGAAGAATATCTGTTGGTTCCTGTCTTATTCCATTGTCAAGCACTTTGATTGCTTTCTTTCTTTTTTATTTATATTTTTGAATAATGTTGAGATTTTTTTTTCTTTTCATGGGAGTCAGCATTAGTATTCATGTTAGGGGAGACCTGCCTTTGTGGAGCAGAGGCTCAGACAATCCAGTTGTGGTGTGCACAAATGCTGGGGTCACAGGGCTGTAGGTGGGCTGGGGATGAGGGGAAGGGTTTCTCTGTGGCACAGGAAGTGAGTGGGAGGAAGAGGGGGAGAAAATAGGGGGTGGAGCCAGGAAGAAGAAGACAGCCAATGTTCTTATGACCCTCCATGGTACCCATTCCCCATCCACAGTGTCATACTCCAGTAACTTCTGAAAATGTTTAAGACAGTAAGAGATTTAGGGAAATCAGATCCAAGGCTGGACTTCAAGGGAGGAAGCAGGAAGTAGGGCGGGCAGAGAGAGGACAAAGAGGGAGAAGCCAGGGCCATTAGTCAACTGGAAGCATACAGGGTGGAGGATTGAGAGGTAATGAATACAAGAAGCTAAACAGTGCCAACTGGGTGCGTAGAAAAATTATTAAAAGTCTTGGTTATTTCCATAATTTTGGTGTGTGTGTGTGTGTGTGTATGTGTGTGTGTGTTGTTGTTGTTATTTTTATAAAGAAGGCCAGCTAGCTGTTAGCAGGCCTCTCTAATGCATGCTCTTTGACAAGATGTTGATTTGATTTTTTTTTTTTTTTTGAGCCAGCAGCTAAAGCAACAAGGGAAATGGCTTTAGGGGAGATAACTTTTGTTTTCTGACAATTAAAGTTAATTTAATTGCCAAGGAGTAATTAGCATGTTAATCTAGGTCTCACACTCTCTCCTCTTATTTTGAGCATTCCACAAAGAGGGAACTCTGCAAAGGAAAACTCAGAAACAGAACAAAACAATATCTCCAGCAAGCCTGGAGAGCAGCAATATCCTGCCTCCCAAGCCCTTCCAGGGAGGTGGGCCCCAGGGCCCTCAGGGAGGTGCTTTTTAATCTATATTCTATCAAAATCATCAAAATTATTCTCAGGGGTCCCCTGCTTGGCTTCTCCTTTCCTCCTCCTCACCCTCCTCCTCCTCTTCCTTCTCCTCTTGCCTCTCCTCCTCCTCCTCCTCCTTCTCCTCCACTTCTCTTCTTTTTCTAACCAGTTATTATGGTATAAGCAATGGCCATTTGTCTCCTTGAAAAGACTCTCCCTACACACAGTGAACCCTAGGCTGGAAAGCCCTCTGTATGTAAGAATGAGCTTTGGCATTTCGAGGTTCTGTAATCTGGGGAAACTTCTTGATACTTTACATGAAATGATGAGTCATGAACTTGCCCCCTTTTCGTAGAGCATAGATCAACCTCACCAGTAAAACATCAGCAACATCTCACCTTTCAGGTGATTCCCAAAAGGTCAGTGCAGTTTTTAAAATTATTTCTCAATATTTGGTTTCCTCTCTGATTCTCAGGGATGGGCATCTCCACTCAGAGACACCCTGGCCTTGCAAAGTTCTGGGGAGGGTGGCATGGTCTTGCTGCCCACTTCATCCTGCCTGTCTTATCCTTGAACTTTCTTATCTACAGCTCAAACCCTATATATTCTTCTTCTGTTTCTCTGTGCTGGGATGGAACCCAGGACTTCATGGATGCTAAGCAAGCACTCTGCCGCTGAGCTAACCCCCTGCCTACTTCTATCCGTTCTTGAAGACTGAAGCCAAGCAGCAAGTAAATGCTCTCTGCATTTTGTCTCAACTTTTTTTGGCAGGCAAGGAGCACTCTTTCTATGTCATGCTGATAGTTCTTCAAGGTCAAGAGAATCAGGCCAACGTCCTATTGCAGAAATTGTCAGAACACACACACACACACACACACACACACACACACACACACACACACAAGTTGTCAGAGCAGAAAAAGAAGATAGCACATGGAAAATGGTGTGCCATCTGGAATCAGGGTCTGGACTCTGACCAGGTGACTTAGTGAGTAAGCTTGAGCACATGGTCAGGCTCATCTGAGCACTTTACTCTTCTGCAAACTCCTCTTCCTAGGGAAAAGAAATTGTAACTCTTTAACTCTAAGAAGCTCCATGAGCACCCTCATGTTTACTCCCCAAGCCTATTTTCCTCCAGACATGAATTCTTTAAAAGCCCTTGAATCTTAGAGTATTATGAGCCTGGATGATTAATGCCTATATACATTGCTAGCTTACACAATGTATTTTCTTTAGACTAAAGAAAGCCAAGGGAAAATATTGTTAGAGATTTATGATATGAGTATATTCCAAACCTTATTTAATGCCTGGATGATGTCAACCTAGAGAGCCTAAAAGAAGCAGACCACTGTGACCTGCCCTGTGCTCCATGATTAAGAGAATCGAGCTCACCAGGCTGCTATATGACCCCAACGCCCTTCTCATTTTTACTATTTACAATGTTCACTTTAAAAATAAGAGCCCATGACCCCCAAACTGTGTCTCACTCTTGAGTGACTGCATTTATTCTCTCTTTGAGTGTGCATCCTGCTTTATTGCTTGCTTTCCTGAATATATCTCTAAATATATCTTCGTGCTTTCCTGAATAAATCTCTGTGCCTTTTTTTTGACACATCCTGAATTTCCTTTCTGTGGTGGAAATCAAGAACCTGTCAGGGTCGAATCGAGGTCCCTTTCTCCCTTCTGGAGGGCCTCCTCAAACCTCTATTCATTGACAAGCTGAGACGTAATTCCAATGTCAGAGATTGTGAGCAGGAGGCAGAGAGCTCCTCTGCGTCCGATGCCTGGCACAGTGGCAGGAAGAGTAGTGTATTAATTTACCTTGTGTTGCTGTAATAAAATATCTGACAGTTTTCATCAGCTCTGGGCCTAAAATACCTGAAAAATACAACTTAGAGGAAGAAAGGTTTGTTGGGGATCACGGTTTTGCTTCAGAGGTTTCATTTCATGGGTCACTGGATCCAAGGCAGAAACTGGTGGCAGGGTGTATGACAGAAAAAGTTGCTCTTAGTCATGGTGGCAGAGAGAGTGAGAAGAGTGGGCCAGGGACAGATATAGTCCCCAAGGCCATGCCCCTGATGACCCACCTCCTTCATCCATGCGCCACTCTGATTTTTTCTGCAATACATGAGCCTTTTGGGGGACATTTCAGGCCCGAGCATTAACAATCCACCTCTGGCCCCCAAAAGCTCATGCCCATCTCACCCTCCAAAATACACTCATTTCCTCTCCAAGAGTACCCACGGTCTTAACAGATGTAGCATTGCTCAAAAGTTTAAGTCCAAAATCTCTTCTGAGAATCAGGGAAACTTGTAGCTGTGAGCCCCTATAAAAATTAAAAAGCAAGTTATATGCTTCTAATATATGATGGCACCAAGTAGATATTCCCATTTCAAAAGAGAGAAATAGAAGCATAGAAAGAAGAAATGGGATTAAAACAAGACTGAAACCTAGCAGGGTAGATGTTAAATCTTATAGCTCCATGTATGGCATTTGTGGCACATGATGGTGAGATTTGATCTCCAAAGGGCCTCAGCAGCCCCACCCCTATGGCCTTGAAGTTTCAGCTGGTGTGGCTGGTCTTTTAGCCTGGCTCTACTGCCTGCAGCTTGCAGCTTAACTGTGCAGACATTCCACATTCCCAGGCATCTATTAATTCCCGATTTCTTCATTACAGCTTTGGCTTCACTCTCACAACTTCACGAATTGTCCCCTCAGGGCCTGCCTGCAGCAATTCTGACCTTGCTACATGATGCTTGACCTCCAAGGCTTTCCTTTGAAAACTGGATGGAAGCCTTCGTAACCCCCTAACTCCAGCATCCTGCATTCCTGCGGAACCAGCACCTTGTGGATGATGCCAAGGTCTGCCACCAGCTCCAGCAGTGGCCAGTACCCTTGGACTATGGTTGCATTAGCCTGTGAGTGCCTGGGAACTGATCATGGTGGAAAAAAATTTGAAGAAACAACTTCCTAGATGATCCTATGGGAGCATATCACCCCCAAGGCTTCGCAAAGTTAACTCCTTCAAATAAGTGTCCACTTTTGTACTCTTGAACTTGCAATGGGTGGGATCTTACTGATTCCTGAGTTGTTCTCAATGCATTTTCCCTATTGTCTCTGTGCCAGGTATTTAATTTCTCTTTAATGATAGTAATCTCCTCAACAACCACACCTTTCTTAGACCCAATTTTACATGCCCCATTCTGGCCAAATTGCAAGTTTTACAAACCTTTCTCCACTGCTTTCTGCTTCTGATTATCACAGTAAATCTAGTAAAAGCTGCTAACTATGTCACTGCTTGAATGCTATACTACTTTGAAATTTACTCCACTAGATTAACTAGTACATTACCTTTATAGTCAGATTTACAGTCTTAGGACATAGGCAAAATGAAGACAAGTTTTTTTTTTAATTAACTTTTTTTGGGCCAGAATGTAACATGAATGGTCTATAGTCCAATTCCCAATAGAATCCTCAATCCTATTTGATACCTCACAAATATAGACTTTGCTGACCACATTTCATTCAGCATTCTGTTTTGCTGAGCGCCAACCAGAGTCACCCATTAAGCTCTGCTTATAGCATTTTAAGGCTTCTCCAGTCCGTATCTCCAAACCTTTCCATACTCCTCCTACAAGCCAGTTCCAAAGGTTTTTGACTCACACAGTCAAGTAATGTCACTGAAATGACCTCACTTCACAGCATTGATTTCTGTGTTCATCAGCTTTTTCGTTGCTATGACCAAAATATCTGAGAACAATAACTCAGAGAAGGAAAAATTTATTTTGGCTTTGGTTTCAGAGGTTTAGATGGCTGGGCCCATGGAAGAAACAACATGGGAGTCAGATGCGGTAGAGGAAAGCTGCTCGATTCCTGGCAACTGGGAAGCAGAGAGAGAAAGATGGGAGAAGTCAGGGACAGATATAGTCTTGAAGGCCACTCCCCCGGTGACAGACTTCCTCCATCCATACCCTGCCTCTGAACTTTGCTGCAGTGGAGAGCAGGCTTTCAAGACAAGAGACTATTAGGGAACATTCCAGTTCCGAACCACAACCAGTACATACCCAGAAGTGGAATTATGTAGTAATTCTAATTTTTTGAGAAACCACCCTACTGTTTTCCACAGTGGCTGTACCATTTTGAAGAAATGTGATGATTCTTTCAGGGCTCCAAATAGTTTTGAGCCTGACTGGGAGCAGGTGAAGGGTGGGCCTGGGAAATAACTTAGGATCTATAAGCATCCTCTCATGTGAGCCCTCCTCTTTCTGGGACTATTGTCCAGCGGAGAGAAGAAGCTCACATCACAGTCATATCTTACCTGTTGGACTATTCTCACATATCTATGGAGTACTTTGGACAGAGAATCCACCTCTTTCTCCCCTCATCTGCCCCAGTTCCAAGATTAAGTATCACCTCCCTCCTGTTAGTTCACATAGAAACGCATTAAGGACGTCTCCTCATTAGCACTGAACCTTTAAAATGGTCCAAGCCTCCAGGAGGAACAGCTAGAAAACTCTTTTGTTAATTCCTGTTCCTCCTTCTATTTTTTTAAGGAAAATATCCTTGGAGGCTGTGAACATCGACTTAGGAATGAGCATATTCTGGTCCAATGCTGGCTTTGTTTAACTCTCAGGGTGACCTGGGTGAGGACCTGCCCTCTCTGAGACCTGAGACTCGGTTTCTTTATTCATAAAATCAGAGGATTGTCATAGAGCAGAGATTACCAACTTCTTCCCCAGCAGTATGCTCTTTGTTTTCTGCTCTTGGAGACCATGTAGAGTTTATTTAATAACATTAGATTTTCCATGTTTTATTAAAGACATCCATAACTTCCAACTGGGGTTTCTGATCACAGGATAGGCAAATTGAGTTGACGTCATTTCATGCAGGAGCTGGTATAGCCTCCTTTTATTGGTTGGATGTGCAATTTAAAAATACTGAAAATAGTCTTCAAATCCCCATTACTACTCCAACCCACGTCCAGCACCACTAAAGAGCTGGACCTTGATTCTGCAAAATGCAAAGATTGTAGACTGTGGGGTCAGAAACCTGAGTTTTTCCATTTTATTTGAAGTCTGCTCACTAACCTGGTGTGGCCTTATGAGGTCTAAAAAAAGTACACACAAATTATTTGAAATACCTCCCTTCAGAAAGCAGATCAGTTTTCTACCCTCCAGGGGCATTCTACCTCTGTGTGACATACTAGCCCTTTTTATTTTAAATTTTGAAATAGGAAAATAGGATCTCACTAAGTTGCTGAGGCTGGCTTTTAACCTACAATCCTCCTGTCTCAGCCTCTCAAGTACTAGGATTATAGGCTACCATGCCCAGCTCTTCCTTCTTAAGAGTGGATCCTACTTGATGACTGTACAGAGAGAATATGGTGGAAATGCTGATGTTAGGCATAACAGATGGTGTCTTCCTCCTTTTTCCTCTCTCGAGGAAGACAGCTGCCATGTTATAAGGCCATTTGAGCAGCCTATGATGGGAGCCCTCACGGTGAGGAACCATATCTCCTGCCAACAGCCATGTGAGCTGACCATCTTGGGAACTGTATTAGCTTTCTATTGTTGCTATAATAAATTGCCTTATGACATCACAAATCTGCCTTATAGTTCTGTAGGTGAAAAGTTCAATGTGAGTCTCAAAGGCATCAGTAAGGCTATGTTCTTTTCAGAAGGCTGTAGCAGAGACTCTGTCTCCTTATCTTTTGCAACTCGGAAGTTGTTCACATTTCTTGGTTTGTGGCCCCTTCCTCCATCTTCAGAACCAAAGACAGTACATCTTTTGGACACTGTCATCACCCCTTTCTCTGGCCTTCCTGTTCTGCTTTTCTCTCCTATTATTGAGAATCCACACAATCACACTGGCTTCACCTGGATAGTCTGGAATAATATCCCCATACATAAATTAGCAACCTTAATTCTCTCTACATCATTAATTCCCCTTTGCTATTCAACCTAACATATTTACGGTTCCAGGATTTAGGGTGTGGATCATGTATTGTCATGGGTCCACTATTCTGCTGACCACAGAAGTGGCTCCCTCAGCTCTGCCAAGCCTTCAATAATGGCAACCCCTGCCAACATGCTGGCAGAAAACCTCCAGAGCAACTCAAGCCAGGATTCCCCAGATGAGCCTCTTAATTGCGGACCCACAGAAATCACGAGATTAACACATTTGTTATTTTAAGCCACTAAATTTTAGAGTCATTTGTTATGCAATAATAAATACGTATACAGTCAGATTAATTAACCTTTTTCAGCCTCTCTCATTTATAAAATAGGGATAGTTCCTAAGAACCTTGCAGGACCATTGTAATGATTAAGTCAACATTTTGGAAAATATTCATTAGCACATGCACCACAAATAAATGCTAGCAGCAGTGGCTCCCCCTTCTTTTCCTCCTCTTCTTGTTTCTCTCTTCCTTTTCCATAGGGCGGTCAGCACAGTGGCACAAATTGAGGGATGGAGTTAAACACCACTCACCAATCTCCAACTGTGTGTTTGTCATGCAAATTAAAAAGCTGGGCAAGTGTCTAAACCCAACTTCCAGACACGGTGCCCCTCCTAAACCTCTTCTGCACGGGCATTCTGGTCTCGAGGCATGCCTGAGATCTTTTAAGCTCCAGGACACAATGATTAAAAATTGCTGATGGATTCATCTTAGAATAGCCATCTTCCGAATATGGAGCCCAGTGTATCACAACATTCACAGGTGACACGCAGATGTGTGGAGAGGAATGTGGGTGAGTTTTAATCAGTGAGGGAGGAGAAACATCTGCTTTGGAAATTTGTTGTGTAGGAAGTCTGATCAACAACTCGCTAGACACAGTTTCTTGAGGGGATTAAGATGATTTTTTTGGTTTCCTTAAGGCTTGACAACTTAAGATATTAACACATACCAGGAATGGAAGTTTAGAATATTGGATGCCATTATGAAAAAATGGTTCCTTTATCTCCCCAAAAATGTGGCTGTAAATTTAGGAGAGACATCTCAGAAGGGGCGTGAGGGTGTGGGCATGGATTTTTCAGCATGACAAAATGAATGTAGTATTTAAGTACTTAGAAGCTAGAGAGAAAATAGGGGAAAAAAGGGACTTTAGATAAATGAGGAGAGATAGCAATAAAATAGAGGAGGGGGATTTGGGGTGGAAGATGAGGAGGGGAAAGGGGGACCATGAGGAAGGAAAAGAGATTCAAACAATTTTATGCACATTTACAAAGCTCTCAATACCAATTTTAATATTAGGAATGGGGAGGAGGAGGAGCTGCCGGGCAGGATCAGAAAAAATATACTGGGTGCCATTTACATGTGTGTTTCTAGCACATTAAACTTCAATATGATGTATGTTTGTTTTTTTGTGTGTTTGTGTGTTTTTTTGTTTGTTTGTTTGTTTTTTGCGGTACTGGGGATTGAACTCAAGGGCATTCTACCTCCAAGCTATACCCCCAGCCCTATTTTTTATTCCTTATTTTGAAACAGAGTCTCACTAAGTTGCGGAGGGCCTCATTAGGTGGCTGAGGCTGGCAGCTGGGGTGGGAGTCAGTCTTGAAGGAGGGTCTGGGCACAGCCCTGTAGCATCCACTAGAGGAGGAAGGGAGGAAGGGGAACAGGAGGGGAGGAACCTGTGGACCAGGTACCCTGGATGCTGAGACTGGAAGAGCAGAGGGGAGAAGTGTCAAGCTGTGTCAGGGTGTGGAGGCTGAGTGTAGGAAAGGATGAGGTCCTGGTAAGTCCTGTGGCGTGTCAGGACAGGAGTGTGCAGGAGAGACAGGGTGCTGGGGAGTAGGGGGCAGGCAGGCGAGTGTGACCACACAGTAAAGGAGCTCACAGATTTGTCAGGAAGTGGTCATCATGGAGGGATAGGGATAGGTGGCTCCATGGGGGCACAGATTACCGGTAGAAGAAGATGTGGGAGGCAGGGAGGCTGCCCCAAGGTGTAGGTGAGGGTGATGGGGCTGCCGGGGCCTTACTTAGTTACTGCAGCTTGGAGCCAGGGGTGCTTGGCTGAGACTCCTGTGGGAAAATGTGATCCCTAGAAATTGCCTTGGACTGGATCGTGTGTGCTGGAGGGTACTGCTTGAAGGGGTGCTGGAAGAGAACAAGGGAACAGCCAGGACCAGGGCATGCCATTGCTGGGACAGGTCCCCCTCCTTTCCCTCCTGGGGTCGCAAAGATGAAGAGGTCACTGTGGTGTTGATGACCGTGCCCTCCTGGGGCTGGGGCAGGGCAGGAACCAGGGGCAGGTAGGCAGAGGTCTGCGATACAGGCTGAGCATCCCCCCTGGGCAGGGGTCACAGGGGAGCTGAAGGGGTCAGAGCCACGCTGTGGAGGGGAACTTGGGGTACCAGAGGCAAAGCCAGGCCCTGGCACAAGCCCTCCTCCTTGGCCCCCGAGAATGTTATGATCCCGCAACTTACCTCAACATGAGCAAGAACTGGAAATAAACAATGACTGTCAAAGAAAACTACCTGGCAGAGCCGGGATAGCACATCCAGGCGATCGATGAATCTAAGATTTGTTGCACAAGTATACCAGTAGACCGGCAAGCCATGCTCTACCCTGCAGCCCTGTCCAGGGGCCACCGAGCAGGTGTTTCCTGAAGTCGTGTGGTGTGGTGACTCTGTGCACAAGAAGATACTTAAGAATGTCCAAAACTATTGATCAAAGTGGGGAAGGTAGACATAGCTTACACTATGTGAAGAATATCTCCTTCCTTCCTTCTTTTTTTTTCTTTCTGGTACTGGCAGGGGGCATTCTACTTCTGAGCAACATTCCTAGCCCATTTGTTTTATTTATTTATCTATCTATTTATCTATTTATCTATTTATCTATTTATTTATTTATTTATTTATTTATTTATTTATTTATTTATTTATTTATTTATTTATTTTGTTGTGGTACTGGGGATTGGACCAGGGGCATTGTACCTCTAAACTACACTCCATCCCAGCCCTTTTTATTTTTTATTTTTATTTTTATTTCAAAACAGGGCTTCCCTAGGTTGTAGAGAGTCTCTCACTATAGTCTTGCTGAGGCTGGCTGCAAACCTGTGACCCTCTTGTCTCAGCCTCCCAAGTACTGGGATTATAGGCATGCACCACCATATTTTTATTTTGAAAGAGGATTATTGCAAGAGCCTCTCTGTGTCCACCTTGGCTGGGCCATCTGTTCTTCACACAGTGAACCCAAGGGAAACCTGAATAAACCCTCTGGTCTCACTTGCTTTTAGTTATTTGCTTTTATCACCAATGTTGGAGGTCATGTGGCTGAACAGTGTGTTCTCATTAGGTGTGCTATAGATAACACCTCTGACATATGGCTCAGGATGGTAACAGCTGCCCAAGTTGGTTTTCCGGAAAGTGAGGGCTGCTGTTGTCTACCTCAGATTCACTGAAATCACCCAGCCTTCATTGATTAACTTTTTGTGTGAGTCTCGGTTAGTTTCTGTCATTGTGACAAAAACACCTGAGGAGAACAACTTTTAGAAGAAGAAAGGTTTATTGGGCTCATGGTTTCAGGATTCAGTCCATAGTCAGCCGCTCCAAGGCAGAAACATCATGGTGACAGGCATGGTGGAAGAAAGCTTCTCGGAGCAGCCAGGGAGCAGAGAACAGAGGAAGTGACCAAGGCCACACCCTGGGCCCCGTCTGCTCCAGCCACACCCTCCCTTTCTGCAGCTACCACCCAATAAGCCTGTTTATCCACGGATGAGGATACAGATGTGATTCAAGTATTTTACTTCTGAGCATTTCTGTGCCTCCCATGTAAGGAATAAAGGAATCACAGCTGGAGAGGAGTGTGGGGTCAGAAGAGTTTGTTCTTTTCCAAGATGGAAGTCACTCCGTGTTTGTTATGATCTGGATTTAAAATGTCCCCAGACCTCCTGTGGTAGCCAAGGCAGCCATGTTGGGGGCGGGACCTGGCTGAGGCGGGCCCCTGGGGGCGTGGCCAGGCACAGGGTTTTCCAGGCCAGCCTGCTTAGGCTTCCTCTCTCCCCTCCCCCATGAGCTGAAAAACGCTCACCCTCTCTCTCTGCTCCCTGTCTGATGCCCTAAAGTCTGCTCCATGGGGTCATGAACTCTGAGACCTCCAGAACTGTAAGCAAATTATATTCCTCTCCCTCTAAGTTTTGCACATCACAGTGCTGAGCATACTGAATAAAACAATGTCATCGTGACTGTCTGTGGCCTACTTGTCACGGAGGCACACGTGACCCAGGATGTATACATGATTTCCATGTTTATCCTAGATGGGAGACGCCCTACTCAGGACCTGGGGTCTTCTCACTTGTAAACTGGAAGCCATTAGACAACATGGGGCTGGAAGACGTTCTACTAGCATTTAGTCTCGCATCTCTCAGAGTTGGGGAAACTGAGGACTCAGCAGGTTAAGACTTGCCCGGGATCTTGGAAGTAGTGACAGCTCCTGGACCATGACACTTCTGGACCAGAGGCCCATGCACAGAGCTCCCATCCCCTCCCTCTCTGTGAGGCCCCCTGTGGAATCTGGGAAGTGACCTTAGCTTTGCACATTGCACATGACCTCTGGATTTGATGTCAGAGGGCCACTGGCCCCACAGGCGCCTCAGCCCCTTGGAGGGGGGATGTGGTCCCCGTATGTCAGGTGACATGGTCCTGAGCATCGTTGATATGAAGAATGGGGTCCTGGGAGCAGCAGAGAGGCAGGTGCAGTGACATTTTAATCTTTTAATGGCACCAGCAGGGCGGGAGTCCCGGGTGAGTGCTGTAGGTTTTGAATTTAACTAGAAAAGAGACAGGAGCCAAAGAAAAATTCTAGGGCACTTGAAAGGCAAGCCCAGTGCCAAGCAAACTTCCAGAGTATGCCAGTTATCAAAGGAGTGGGGAGGGAGGAGAGGAAATGAGGGAGCTGGCACTGAGCCTACATCCTAGGACTGGTGGGACAGGGGCTGGGGCATGGGGAGCCTTGGCACAAACCCCCCTGCGAGGGCTGCCAGCTCTCATTTCTACCTGCACAGCCCCATGAGCTGGGTTTTATTGAAGCTCTTTTGTAGATGAGGAAAGTGAGGCTCAGAGATATGAAAGCCTCACTACTTAAAGTGAGACCCGGGGCCCTAGGCCGGGCGCATGTCACTGGTGGCATGTGGGTACTGTGACGAGGTCTTGATGCAGATGTCACCCAGGACCGTGCAGGAAATGCAGAGTCAGATCTCCATCTTAACAAGATCCTCCAAGTCGATTCTCCTTCCCCCAGAGTTGAGAAGGACCAGGCTGAAGATTCCCGAGTTCACTGGGCTGGGAGGGACAGGAGCAGAAAAGGACTCAGGTCTCTCTGACTGCAAAGCGGGATCTTTTGTGGTGTGGTCCCCCCGCCAGAGGGAACTTTAAACACCACAAATCAAATTAAATCACCTCCCTGCTTAAAATCCTTCTGTGGATCCCCAGTAACCCTTAGACCAAGCCCAGGCGGCTAAGCATGGCATTCAAGGTAATAGGGAAGGGTAGGTGACTTGTCCAAGGTCACACAGTTGAACTGTCCTTCCAGACACAAGAGGCCTGAAACTGGATGGGGAAAGCTGGAGACCAGAGGGCTGTTGTGGGACTTAAACCAGGTTCCCTCCCGATCAGACAGTCTAGGAACTGTTGAGAAGCTACTGCAATGGAGATATAGAAAGGACAACTGATGTGTGTGTGTGTGTGTGTGTGTGTGTGTGTGTGTGTGTGTGTTGTGGGTACTGAGGATTGAACCCAGGGAAGTTCTACTTCTGAGCTATGCCCCTTATTTTATTGTTTATTTTGAAATGAAGTCTTGCTAAGTTACCGTGTGCTGGCCTTGAACCTGCAATCCTCTTGTCTCAGCCTCCCAAGTACTGGGATGACAGGCATCCTTTTAATTCTGTTATCTGGGTTCGTGCAGGGTTCCTCCCCCCCACCCCAAGCACCTTTGAAGCCCTTCACAAGCCCACTGTTCCTGTTGTTCTGAGGGCTGGGAGGTGCAGAGAGGAGGCCACTGGCAGCGGCTGATGGTCATCACACATGATTATCTCTGTGACATGCAGTGACAGCTTTGCACAGTGAAACTCCATGTCCCCAGCCCACAGGTGACACGCCTGCCCTGGTCAGCAGTGGTGGTGGCAGTTTCTGAGATCTTTTTTATTTCTTGGGCTTTTGAAGTGTTTTTTATAAACCACATTCTCAGAAAATCTTTATTTTTTCAGTACAGCTGGGAGACTTCTTAGAGAGAAAAAAAATGCTGATTTAAGAGATATTGTATTATTTGTAAAATACAAAATTCATCTTGTGGATGTAAGAGAGGCTTTTGTGGGTTGATGAGATTCCTGGCACTAGCTAGCAAGGAGACCTATCAGAAACAGTGTGCCCAGCCCTCCCGTGGGAGCTGTGCAGTGGTTTACCAAGCTTGGGGTCTACTCCCCCAAAGACCCCCTCCTTGCCTGGCACACACAACTTTTGAGCTTTGTTTGCCTTTGTTTCATCTTTAGGAATGCACTGAAGTCCTCTCTCAGTTATGGCCCAGAGCTCAGACATTGTGTCTGATGGAAAACGAACAGATACCTCCTGACTCTGGTAGAAACCCATTGTGGGGGCCAGGGGCCCCTCAGATCTTTGCTCCCCAACGAGACTTTCCTAAATCATTGTAGGCCCATTGGCACCAAGTGTAGAATCGGGTGATCCAACTTTAGGATAAGGCAGCAGTTTGGGATTAGGGTCAGTATGGTGTTTTAAATCAAAGAGCATCCTCTATGTTGGGGGACTATCATTTTGGGGGATTCATGGGTCACTCTCAGCCCTTCTTGGGAGGAGCCAGCTTCACAGAAGGGAAGGCCCGCAGCTGGCTTTGGAGACGCTCTGGGGCATGTACTGGGCCCCATGTAGACTCTTCTACCTTGGGTCTTCACAGTAAATAGGATAGTGTTAGTGTCTTGCCTATAGAAGGTGACAAGTTAACATTATTGAATCATTGTGTGTGATGATAAATAGACTTTCCTGGGCATCCATGGGCCACTGATGACACTGCCCCTTCCCTGTGTGGCCCCTGCGTATGGGTGGTACCTGTGAACAGTTTCTACTTCAGTCTAGGGAGGATGAGGGGAGAGTGAACATTTACTGGTGTTTTCCATATAGTGTGTGAGTCTGTATCTTTTTATGAGATGGTCCACTCTAATTTATTTTTTCCATGTGCTTTTATTGGTGCATTATGGTCTTATATCATAATGTAAATCAGGTTGACACTGACATACATGCACACAACACTTGGTGCCCCCTCCCCCACCTTCCATCTCCTCCCCTTCCATACAGAGTACTGAGACTGACATTGGAATTTTCACATATGTACACACAGTCGATATTAGTATTTCCAATAATGCACCTCAGTCTGCCCCCTTCCCTTCCCTTAGACCACCTCCCTAGCTCCACTGAGGTTTCTCCTCCCTTATCTGGAGTCCCTCTGGGATCCCAGTTACTCCCTAGCTTGCACATATTAAAGAAAACACATGCCCCTTCACTTTCTGTGACTGGCTAATCTCACTTACATAATGTTCTCCAGGTCCTTCCATTTTCTTGCAAGTGACATTATTTTATTCTTCTTTCTTGCTAAGTAGAATTCCATTGTGTGTATTTCCCATTGTTTTGTACTCCATTAATTGGTTGATGGACACCTGGCTTGGTTCCATAACTTGGCCATTGCCATTGTAATTTAGATGAAGAACTCACTCTTGGTTTTTGCATTTCGAACTATGATGATGACGACGATGACGACGATGATGATAGACTTTCAGTGAACACTGGCAGGGCAGTGTAGGCAACGATGACTAGACCTGATTCCTGCCTGATCCCCCTGTCCTGGTAGAGCTGGTGATGGTGCAAAGTGGGGAGAATGTAAGAAGGACACACCAAGGTGCAAGAAGCTGTGAAGCCACGAGGAAGACAGGAATGGGAATTCATTTTCTGTGCTGCTGGGTGAAAACATTACCTACGAGAAATATCATATTAATCTGTGAAAAACTTAAATTCTGAGTGTACTAGGTATCTTTGTGGTCTGACTACATTTACTGAGTGCGAACCTTTACTTTTTGGAGTTCCTTCAATGTCCTGTGCACTGTGGTGTTAATACATCGATTCCATGCAATGACCCTGTAGAGTTAGGCACCAACCACATGGTACAAATAAGGAAACTGAGGCTCAGAGAGGCCAGGGCCTGCCCTAGATGTCCAGCTAGCAATCAGCAGACCAGGAATCTGAGAATCTGAAACCAAGTTGTGATGGATAATTTAATGTGTCAACTTGATAGGGCTAAGGGGTGCCCAGAAAGCTGGTCAAACATGATTCCTGGTGTGTCTGTGAGGGTGTCTCTGGAAGAGATAGGTATCTGAATCAGTAGCCTGAGGAAGGAAGCTCTCCCTGCCTATGTGGGAGGCGTCATTCAATCATCAGACAGAACAGGAAAGGAGAACAACAGCAAATTCTCAGCCGGGCACAGTGGTGCTTGCCTGTACTTGGAAGGCTGAGACAGGAGGATCACAAGTTTGAGGCCAGTCTCAGCAATTTTCTTTTTCTTTTCCTTTTTTTTTTTTGGTACTGGGGATGGAACCCAGGGGCATTCTACCTCTAAGCTATACCCCCAGCCCTATTTTTTTATTCTTTATTTTGAAACAGAGTCTCACTAAGTTGCAGAGGGCCTCACTAAGTAGCTGAAGCTGGCCACAAACATGCAATCCCCCTGTCTCAGCCTCCCAAGTACTGGGATTTACAAGTGTGTTCTGCTATGCCCGGCAAGACCCTGTTTCAAAATTAAAAGGGCTGGGGCTGTAGCTTGGAGGTAGAATCCCCCTGGATTCAATCCCTAGTACCAAAAAAAAAAAAGTCTTTTTTCTTGAGCTGGCACATTTGTCTTCTGCCTGTCGACATTGAAACTCCTGGTTCCCTGACCTTCAGACTCCTGAATTTACACAAGCTGGCCCCGCACCCTCCTGCCCACCAAACTGCACACAGCTCTCCAAAAGGCAGAAGACAGCAATGGCATAGGCTTGGGCTGCTCCACTCCCTACAAGAGTGGACGCTTTGTGTTGCTTTAATAAATCAATAAACCAGCCTTCTGCTTCCTTACTTCCCAGTTATGGGCTAGGTTAATGGACATCTACTGAGAACCAGAAAAGTCCAGTTTGTAAGCATGTAGGGTGGAGGATTAGACTCTGGACTGTGCAAATGGGCCAGGAGGCCCTGGGGAGATGGGCCGCTGGGCTTTTCCCCAGGCGATGGGGCTCACCTTTGCTGCCAGTGTCAGCATGCTTAGTTTCTTGCCCAGCATTTATTGATCACCTACTACTTGGCCTTTTCTTGTTGTCCTGTCTCAGGGCTGCAGGGTTCCCATGGGCCCAAGTGACATTGCACAGAGCAGGGACAGCAGAAGGCAGGCCCACTGTCAGAATCCCCCAGAGACACTCTTCCCTGGAGCACAGCTCGCAGAGTCTCACTTTGAAGTGGCCAGTCTCCTACATTTAAGATCACTAGCTCTGACATGTGTTCAAAGGGAAGTGGGAAGGTGAAGTACAACAGTGGCCTGCAAGCTGGGTGTCTGATGCCATTGGCTGACCTAAGCCCTAGGGCTGCTGCGGCTCCCACGTTGGCCTTGCATGGTCTGGAGTGGGTGGCTCTGGCTACATCAGGGTGATACAAGGGTCCCCTCTG
This sequence comes from Graphiurus murinus, assembly GCA_004027655.1. NCBI lineage: Eukaryota > Metazoa > Chordata > Mammalia > Rodentia > Gliridae > Graphiurus > Graphiurus murinus. The sequence goes on from PVLC010002761.1 coordinate 67,412, forward strand.
ATGAAGCTGTTCTGTATCTCGATTTTGGCAGCAGCCACACAAATCTGTGCATGTGATAAAGTTGCATAGAACTAAGTGTGCATAGACGAGTGCATGAGTGCATTAAAACTGGGCAAATCAGGCTGGGCACGGTGGCATATGCTGGTAATCCTAGTACTTGGGAGGCTGAGATAGGAGGATTGAAGGTTCGAGGCCAGCCTCAGCAACTTAGGGAGGCCCTCTGCAACTTAGACCTTTTTTCAAAATAAAAAATAAAAATAGGGCTGGGGATATAGCTCAGAGGTAGAATGCCCCTGGGTTTAATCCCCAGTACCTCAAAACCAACAAACAAAAGCTGGGCAAATCAGAATATTGTTGGTTGTATTGACATCCGCCAGGACTTGTGAAGGCTTCTACCCACCCGGAGAATGTGTCCACAAACACTAGTAAGTATTTGTTTCCATACCTTGTAGGTCGTACTTCAGTAAAGTCGACTTCCCAGTAAGAGCCAGGTCAGTACCCCTGGAGCCTTTTTCCTTTTTTTTTTTTTTTTTTTTTTTTTTTTACCTTGGAGGAAGCTGCATTTACTTTTTGACATGGGACAGAGTTTTTGACAATCTCGTGGGCTAACTTCCCCAAGCCTAAGACATAATAGGGGGACTCTTGGACCGTGGCCTTCAGATGCCTTTCTCCAAAGTGATATTGAACCATAGTTTTATCATTGAGGGGAAACTAGGGGATGGATATAAGGAATTTCTCTGTATTATTTCTTCCGATAGTATCCATCTACTCTTATCTCTAAATAAAAAGTTAAAAGTGGGAAGAGAATTTTAATTTGGGGGGTTAACTTAAATAATGTGCCTGGGCCAAGGAGTCATAGAGGATCGGTTGTCTGTCCTGGGAGAGCGGCCTCTTTGAAGTGGTCAAAGACCAGTACCCTCCGCTCTCTGCCTCTGAGGGGCCTCCCCACCCTGGGGAGTCGTGGACCCCGTGAAGGGGGCCTCTGTATTCCAGGTGGGCCAACCCACCTCTCCCATGGTGGAGGCCCTTCAGTATGAGCCTCCTGCCTCTTACTCCCTTTCCCTGTGGGAGGAGGTCCGCCTGGGTTTGCAAAGAAACTCTGGGCACATACAGCACAGTCCCTTCCTCCTTTAATTCCTCCATCTTCCAAAGACCCAGGGCTGATATTACCACCTGGTGCTGAGAAAGCAACCAGAGGAGGCAGCCTTTCTGGAAGCTTCTCTTGTGAAGCAGGTAGGGAAGCTGCTGGACCCCTCCTGAGCCTGCCACAGTCTGGTTGGTGGGGCCACTAGAAGCTACCAGGTCTGAGAAGGAAATAGGTCCCTGAGACATTTATGGCCAGCCGCCAGAGGGCGACGGAGAGACCCCAGCAGCCTGGAGAAGGCCGAAGAAACAGGAGGGCAGACAAGATGGCGTGCCTGACGTTGAAGAAGCAAACACAGACTGCCCGGGCTCCTGCCTTCACCTCCCTCAAGCTGGGAGACTTTGGGCTGTAACTCAATCACCTCGTGCCTCAGTTTCCTTTCTGTGCAATGAGGATAATGAGGGCATTATTTTCTCAGGAGTGGCTTAAGACATGGGGGTTCCTGTCCTTTCACTTGGGTGGATGATTGGTTGTAAAGGAACCTCCCAGAAGATAAGCTGGATTGCATCCACTGCTCCTCAAAGTATAACTATTTAACACCCCCCAGTACTGTTCGGAAACGTTGCACATTTCCCAGCCTGACATAATGGCAGATGCACCTTACCTGGATCCTCAATCCTCATCAATCTCAGCCTGAAAATAACACCCTCATTCTCCTCATTGCACAGAAAGGAAACTGAGGCACAGGGTGATTGAGTCACAGCCCAAAGTCTCCCAGCTTGAGGGAGGTGAAGCCAGGAGCCTGGGTGGTCTGTGTTTGCTTCTTCAACCTCAGTTTGGACACCTCCCTGTAATGTCTCTCTCACAACACCATTGCTGACTGGATCTATTTTCTCCTCCTCCTCCTCCTCCTCCTCCTCCTCCTCCTCCTCCTCTTCCTTCTCTTCCTCCTCCTTTTTCTTTTTTGATACTAGAGATTGAACCCACTGGCATTCTACCTCTGAGCTATACAGCCCCATCTTATTTTTTATTTGGAAACAAGGTCTCACTAAGTTGCTGAGGGCCTCACTAAGTGCTGTGACTGGCTTTGAATCTGCAATCCTCCTGTCTCAGCCTTCCAAGTATTGGGATCACAGGCATGCGTCACCACGCCCAGCTTATTTCCTCTTCTTTGGAAGCTTTCCCACCTGTCCTCTTGCAGGCTTATTCCTGCTCACTCTTCAAGATTTTACTTAAATATCCTCTCTTCTGAGTAACCTTCCACGATCCCATCTGGCTGGATTAGCTGCCCTCTTCTGAGATTCCGTAGCCCTCTGTGTGCCTGTGTCTTCCAGGTGTCATTCATTAATTGCCTGTGTATGGAGCACATACTTTTAAAATGCCTCCATAAAGCCAAAGAGGGATTTAACTCCCCCACCCCCACCCCGGGCACAGCTGTGTGCAAGTGTAACTCTTGCAGCACACACAGGTGTGGTACAGCACACACAGGGCACGGGGGCAACACACAGGTGCCAGGCATGGTAGCAATGCGCAGGTGCAAGCTCTGCTTGACTGGAAGCGCCTTGACAACCACGTAGCGCCCCTAGCAACCTGAGGACTCATTGTCAGCGCCTGAGACTGAACATTCACAGCTTCCCCTAAGGAGCCTTCCACTGTGCGGTTCTGACCGCCAGTAGTGAGGCTGCCCGCTGACCTGGCCAGCTATGCTGGGAGCCATCGGGAAAGTCCTCACCTCCCGTTCTGGTTGAGCGCTGCGTAAGGTCAGGCCTGAAGACCTGGACCAGACTCACCACTGACCCAGACCTGAGAGCCCGACACACTCAGCTGAGCTCGTGGCAAATGCAAAATGGGTTGCTAACCTGCTTTTCAGGTTGTACTAATCTCTTTTTCTCTCTCTCGCTCTCTCACTGTGCTCTAAAATATCATAAGTTGGTGTGAAATACTGTAATTGTGTGGAGTGTTCATGGATAAAGAATCTGTCTTGGTCACCATTGTATTAAACTTTCTTGGATTAAGACCGTGTTTCAGTTGCTTTCTATGAGTGGAGTCTGCTCAGAACAGCCTGTCTTGTAAGTGTGTTTGTGTGGGTCTCCTTGACAAGTCACGAGGTCAATTCTCGACCTCTGTGTCTCCAGCACTCCGAGCACACAGTAAACACGCAGCAAGTGTTTACTGGGTGAATGAATGCTTGCAAAGCATGAATGAATGACATTTATCAAGGACTCTAAGCTTTGCTCCCGCACTTCAAAGCACAACAAGTAACACGCCATTCAAATGGATTCCACAACTGGGGTCTTGAGCTCTCGGTCCCGACTCCTCTCTGGGTCAGCTGGAGGACGCCCTCATGAAATTTCTCCTAAGTGGGTTTTGTGTGTAGGGGATACAGCTTTCCAGCCCCTGTGGATCTGAAAATGATGAAAACATACATAATTTAGCTTATCCGAGTATGCAATTATTTTCCAACATATGGGTTCTGATCTTTACTGCGTTCGATGCAAGCGTTCCTTCTGTTATTGAAGTTTTAATTTCCCCGGACACCTTTCTGAAGTCGTCATTTTTCTTTCCATCTCCACCTGTTCTCATTTCGCCCGGTTCTTTCCCCGTGCTTCTACTGAGAAGGCCAAACAGCCCCCCGCCACCGCTGGCTTCTGACTCCTCCACAGGAGTATGCTTAGGAGTATGCGTCCTTCTTTGGGGATCCGGGAGATTTCCTTTCTCCTTTTCTGCAGCACCTTTTATTAGAACAATTGAAAAACAAATAAACAAACAAACAAAAAACCCAACTGTCTTTATTCATTCTGAGAGGAGAAGGATCTGTCCAGACCATTCACGGATTATCTCTGAGTGGTCCCTCCGGGTGACAGCCCATTTTGAGAAAGCCCTCCTTTCCGAGTGCCTCTGGCTTACCATGGGGGCATCTTCCTCTGCCTCTGTCCCAGCCTCTCTGATGTCTGATGCTCTGTCCAGAGGGAGGAGTACACAGACAATACCTGCCCACCACTTCTTGCTTCTGACCCTGCTTTGGGGACATTGGCAGAGAACTGCAGTCTCATTTTTTATGACTGTGGCACCCACATCTGCCTCCTGCTATTCTCTGGAGTTGCTGAGCTGAACAGTTGCAGGAACACATCAGGAGGGAGAGGAGAGGGGCTGGAGAAGAATGTTCCTTGGAAGATAGTCCTTGGGAGAGAAGTGGTGGCCAGTTTTTCTGCTGGAGAAGAAAGATTCAAGACCCAGAATCCATGGAGCTGTGGAGGTATAAAGTGCTTCCGACTCTTTTCTTGGGTCATGGAGCAGGGCTTGGGCAGATCTATGGCTCCTTTTGTCTTAAAACTTAGCAGAGACACCAGCAACTGGAAGAGGTCACCTGTCATCTTTAGTTTGGGTTAGTATTCTGAGTTTTCAACTTAGCCTTGTCTCCAGAGACTTTTTTTTTTTTTTCTTTTTTTTGCGGTACTGGGGATTGAACTCAGGGGCATTCTACCTCTGAGCTATACCCCCAGCCCTATTTTTTATTCTTGATTTTGAAACAGGGTCTCACTAAGTTGCGGAGGGCCTCACTAGGTAGCTGAGGCTGGCCACGAACCCGCATCCTCCCATCTCAGCCTCCCAAATGCTGGGATTACAAGCGTGCACAACCACGCCCAGCTTTCCAGAGACATTTTAGAAGGAAGTTAGGAGGGAATCCATTACAGCTGTAGCCAGCTGCCATTTTGAATCCAGGCCCTCTGGTTCTTTGAAAATGACTTTAAATATTAAAATATTGCATCATTAAATAAAAATGGGAACTTATTAGAGGGAAGAAAGAAAAAGTTAATAGTTCAGTGGCCCATTAACAATTGCCATTGCTATTTTGCTGCATTTCTTTCATAGTATTTTACCTGTTCACATTTACCATCATATGTAAGCACATAATTGTACCTAGTTATGATCATATTGCTTTCAATGCTACTTTTTAAGCTCATGTCATGTGATTTTTTCATAATACTAAAATCTTTTTGTAAGGGGTGACATAATATATAATGTTTCATTGAGTAGCTTTACCATAATTTCCTTAAACATTCCATAGCTTTATTTTCATATTGGCTATTTTCAATTTTTTCATGATTGTAAATACTGTTGTCACGATGTCTTTTTGCATACATCTTTTCACGTGGGTCATTTTTTCTGAGAATGGGTTCCCAGAAGTGGAATTGCAGGATCAAAATGTGAACACTCTAAGGCATTATGTGGAACACTATAATAAATAGTTCCTTCTGCATTGCCTTCCACAGAACGTGCCTGGGGCTCAGTCCCTCCGCTGGGGAATCGCGAGCGCCCCCTGGTGGTTTCCTGGTCGGTGCTGCCCAGAGACTTCCGAAGATGGTGACATCAAAACAGACCATCAAAGGACACCCAGGAGATTCCGACTTTGCGCCAACCTCTAGAAACAAACCAGATGAAGAGAAGGTTGCTGAAGGTGACCTTTTGGCTAAAAGAGATTAATGGCCCCTGTGGCCTTAGGTTTCCACCTCCAAGGTGTGGGAAGGAGGCTGCCGTTATGTAGCACAACAGCTGCAGTTGGGGCTGGTGGAAGGTATCACAGTGAGCCCTTCTAGAAAAGTCATAGCAAGGAAGATGTCGACCACAGGGAGCAGAAAGATGTATTTCAACTGGGAGGGGAAGGGGGAGAGGGAGGAGGAGGGAGAGAGGAAGCTCCCTGGTGTCTCTTCCGCTTCTTCTACGGACATGAATCCTATGGGCCAGAGTCCTACCTTTATGACTTCATTTAATCTTAATTACCTCCATGAAAGCGCTATCTCCAATTGTAGTCAATTTTGTAGGTAGGGCTTCAATACACGACTGTTGGGGATAAACAAACATCCTGCCTGGGGGTGGGGGTGGTGAGTTGGGGGTAAGAAGAGGAAGAGTAGAGCCAGGAGTGGTGATGCACATCTATAATCCAAGTACTTGGGAGGCTGAGACAGGAGGATCTGAGGTTTGAGGCCAGTCTCAGCAACTGAGTGCAGCCTTCAGCAACTTAGTGAGACTCTGTTAAAAAAAAATGGCTGGGTGGGAATTGGGGAAGGGTTAAATGAGAAATGTGTGCATGTATGCCTTTACCAGCTTGTACCTAACAAAGATGTATGATTACAATGCACCAATTAAAAAATTAATAATAATAAACAAAATGGCTGAGGGTGTGGCTCAGAGGTAGAATGCCCCTGGGTTCAATCTCCAGTACAAAAAAAAAAAAAAAAGAAAAAGAAAAGAGGATTAGGTAGGTATTTTAAGCACAGGTTGGGCCAAAGATGAGGTCTGGAGACATGATTCAATCATTCTGGTCATTCTTTAGTAAATACTCGCCGGGTCCACTTGTTGCGGGCTGGGCCAGTTCCCGACAATGCGAGTAAAAGGCATCATTCTGCTCCCAAGGCCCCCATGGTACAGCGGGGAAGACAGAGTATTTACAATGCTGTGTGGCCGTACGAGCCACAGTGGGGCGAGGCTATGGTGCGGGGTGGGGGTGGAGGGACCAAATGAGGGCTTTGAGCCTGGTTTTGAGGAGTGGGAGGTGCAGGGAGGACTTTCTGGAATGTGTAAGACAGGTTGAAGATCCTGAGGAGGGCAGCACACAGGAGGAAGGGGAGGTTGTGGGTGCGAGGCTAGCAGGTACAGAGGTGGGAGGTTCGAGGACACAGCCCACCGGAGGAGCTGCCAGCTGCTACCCCTGGACCGACATGTCTGTTTGGGGGCTGGCATGGAGGTCATGTGGGCCCTTGGATGCCAGAACAAGGGGCTTTCACTTTATCCTAAAAGCAATGGGAATCCATTGAGGGGGTCTTTAGGGAAGAGGTAAACTAGAATTGGGCAACATCTCGATTGAAGCAGAGAGAGGGTAAATTTGAGGAGAGAACCCAGATGCGGGGTAGACATTCAGCAGGCCAATGTGTGGTCCAGGGATGGATGATGTGGGCCCCAGGTAGAGGGATGGACAAGGGCTGATGGGTACCGGGTGGTGGGATCTGACTAGGACTACACTAGCTTTTTGTTTTGTGGTATTGGGGATTGAATGCAGGAGCATTCTATCTCTGAGCTACACCTCCAGCTCTATTTTATTTTTCATTTTGAAACAGGGTCTCACTAAGTTGTAGAGGGCCTCACTAAGTTGCTGAGGCTGGCCATGAACCTGCCATCCTCCTGTCTCAGCCTCCCAAGGACTGGGATTACAAGCATGCGCCATCACGCCTGGCTAGACTCTAGCTCCTTGTCACATTGCAAACTGCAACAGGGAAGGAGCTGGTGACACGTGCTCTTCTCTTTTTTATTTCCTTATGTTCCAGAAGTGCATTTTCCAGTAGCTTCCTAAGAAAGGGTGAACTGGAAACACGTGTTTTTGAGTCTTTGCTTATCCGACAATGTCTTTATCTTGCTCTCCTCTTTGGTTAGTAGTGTAACTGGCTGTTTGGCTCTAGGATGGGGGATTTTTTCCCGTCGGAACTTTGAAGGCAAGTTGGCAACTCTTAGTTTCTCTCCTTATTATCATTCTGTGGGGCTTAGGGGCAAGGGGAGATAGATGTGGCTAGTTCTGCTAGCATTTACCCAGAGTCTTCCTCATCTGCAGGGAAAGGGGGAGGGAAGAACTGAAAAGCCAGGTAGCTACTTGCACATGGGAGAACAGATGAGGAGGGGGGATGGCGGATGCTCAGGTGTTCCTGGTGAGGTGCTGAGAAGAGGTTCAGGCAGAAGGGACCACAGGAGAAGAGGGCAGTGGATGGTGGCGTGTCCTATTTATTTTGATGGTGGATGAAAAGGGAGAGGCGAGGGATGGGTGAGATGGTTTGAGCCCGGTTGGATGCAGGGGAAGCGGACACTGGTGTCAAGACTGTGTTTCAGCTTGTGTGGGACGGACTGGTACCTAGAGCAGGCTCAGAACAGGTGGAAAGTGCGTTTGACCGGGTTCTCCTGAGTTTGGAATGAACACCTACGGTCTGGGAGAGGTACCTGGGAGCAGCTGCGAGCAGGTGTACACCTCTGACCCAGCCAGGTTAGAATCCTCCACAGTAGCATTTTCTGAATGGCACCCACCCCCAGGTGCTCACACAGGTACATGCACACACATGTATACACACACGTATACACACACGCATGCACGCACACGCACACGCACACACGTCTTATCCTTTTAGACCCACCCCTGCCCGAGACTTCCTTGCTGCTAGAAAGAGCTTCTCCTTTGGAGTAGTGTAATAGAATGTGGCACTTCTTGATAAAAATAGAACACATTGACGTCTGCCTGGTGGGCAGGCTCGCAGACTTGTTTTTTCTCAGCTTTCCATGTTTGTACTTTTTAGTGCCAAAAGACAGTTCCACTGCTCCGGGCCCCCAGCCTGAGTTCTGCTAGCTGGGAAAGCCTTTCCCAGCTCAGCTCTGCTCACCACAGAGCCAGGAGCAGCCCTGGCCCTAGCCCTGCAGCACCCCTGCACACTCATCCCACTGCATCTAGCTGGCTGATCTGTTCCGCACCCATCACATGAGGCTAGGGCCCTGATCTCGAGGTGCCCATCCTGACAGCTGCTCAGCTGGCCAGGGGTTCCTCTGGGCACCAAGTGGGCCCCAGGGCTGCCTCTTATGCATAGTGCCACCAGGTGGACGTGGCATTACCCTGTGACCTGCCCATGCTGCCCTCTCTTTCCCTGGTCCTGGACTTCTTCCTGTCCAAACTACATGGGGGACAAGGAGCGGGGCTTTGGAGGCAAGAGTCACCTTCCAGCCCAGGCCATGAAGAGTCAGCCCAGGCCTGGACACCTGGCAGAGGAGGTTGCCAGGCCTCAGCACCAACCCCAGCGTCAATGCAGCGTTACGGAGCTGGATGAGGACCCAGAACTGGCACTGGCTGAAACGAGCCTGTGGCCTGCCTAGACCTGCGTCTCCAAATGATGCAGGGAGACAAGGGAACAGAAATGGAAATGGAAATGGAGAAGGGAGCGCCATGTTCCCCCTCCCCCTGCGGAAGAAGACCAATGGGGGAGGAAGGTGGAAGACCACTGTCTGCAACTGGCCTCCTCCGCCCCACCGTCCAACCTTCAAGATCTTGCCTTTAAGGTCCCAGGAGCAGCTGGGAGCCCGCGTATCTGCTGACATTGCAGAATCATCGGGATGTGTTTACTCATTGGGTAGCTGCCGTCATATGGCTCCAAATCTTCCTGAGACTCTCTACAGAGAAATACACAGAAGACAGTCATGACCAGAGACCCCTCCAGCCATGGGGGGGGAGGGGGCGGTGGCGCCATGTGCGTTTTGCAATTCTTGTTTTGTTTCCGTTCAGCCCTACTTCCTCCTTCCTTTTTAAATACAGCAAAGCTTGCTCTATTTATATATGCTTTTACAAATCCCTGTTCTTTGTATTGGATTTCCCATCCTAAGCCTTCCTTCGCATCCTCAGAGATCTTTGTGACGTCATTCTTGGGGCACACACATCCCCCTCCAACATTGATGTGTGGCAAGTCCTTTAGTTATACCTGGGCACCTCTCTTCTTTTGAATTCCCTGAGGGCAAAGGTGAAAGATCGCAGCGGCTCTTTGCGCCTGTTCCCTGCCCCGAAAACGTCCCGAACCCCAACATCTGTGTTAGTTTCCCGCAGCTGCTGGAACCTGGCTGCCTTCAAACAACACACATCTAATTCTACAGTTCGGGAGTTCCAAGTACAAAAGGGGCTTCTCGGGGCTGAAATCAAGGCAGGGCCGTGCTCCCTCCCCCACTCTAAGGGAGGAGATTTCCCGGCCTTTTCCAGCTTGGGGTCCCTTCCTCCATCCTGAAGGCCAGCCGTGCAGCCGTGCTTACATCTCTCTCTGCTTCCCTCTTTGCCTCATCTTTTCTTCTTCTGGAGTCGGGTCCCCTCTGCCTCCTTCTCAGAAGGACCCTCTGTGATGACTTTTAGAGCCACTTGGATAATCCTTATGTCAAGATCTGTAAGTTAATCACACCCCAAAAAAGTGCATTTTGCCACACGAGGCAACACTCGCAGGCTCCAGAGATGAGGACCTAGACCTTCTGGAGAGCATCCTCCAGCAGGGTCTGTGACCCAGGTTCCAGTTTGCAACCTGGAGGTTGGCAGGGGTGACCTCAGCCCCTTTTCTCTGTCCCCTATGGCTTGCTTGCTTGGTCTCTTGACTATAGCTGCTCAAGGGTAAGGCCACGGAACCCACCTTGTCTCTCTCCACCTGCAGGCTGCACCTCAGAGCTGGGCCTTGCGACTGGCCGTTGCAGTCTATGTCAAACCAGTAAGTGACTATCCGCTTGATGAGAGCAACTGATGCAGGAAATAAATGAGACAGGGGCTGCAAGTCCAGAACATTAAGTCCAAAGGCAGCTGGACACCAGTAGGTGGCTGAGGGATTTAGGCAGAAGCCACTGGCACACATGAGAACTGACCCATCTGGCCTCACTGCAGGGACCAACTGTCCCATACCCACAAGGGGAGCCCGAAGGTCAGCAACAGCTGATATGAGGCACAAGAGCTGGGCCAGCTCCGTGCCCAGCCCCTGAATGCAAGGAGAGAGAACGCTGCTTCTCCTCCCCCACCTCACCAGTGTCTTGGGCCCACGATAACTTGGGACTTCTCAGGGAAAGAAATACCAAGCTTTGCTAAGTTGACACAGCACAAGTCCCTCTGAAGGGAGCCACAAATGGCCCCCTAGTTTCAGGCAGGGAGATGAGCAGCTTCCAAGCTGAGATGTTCTCACCCTCTTCACTCAGGAATCCTTTTCAGCAGGTTTCTGATCTGGCTTCCTGATGTGCCAGTGGCCATGACAGCTAGACTTGAAAGCAGTCTGCCCCCCTCTTCTCCTCTGATTTGTGTTGAAACAAATTAGTATTCTACATATCTTTAAAGTCATTTTATTATTCTTTGCAAAATGATTACTTACCTGGAGAAAAATGCCTTTAGCCATGTTTCTAATTTTACCAGTAATGTAGAAACCTTTTCTTCTTTTCTTTCAGGTTGAGTTGAATAGAACTGAATGTGGAGATCAGGCGAGTTAATTATCAGCAAGAATGGTGTGTGGAATGGACCGCCTGTGATAGGTATGTTTTCCCACTTAAACTGAGTGAATGTGTCTTCCTGCAACAAATGTGCTAATGCATGCAGTTTCTGATGACAAACACACTAGTGTCAAGGGCCGTGGGACTATAACAATAGACCCTTCAACATTACTGTAAAGTTCTTACCCTTCTTAGCAAAGGGGCCAAGGAACTCTACAGTGACAAGATGCAGAATAAGTGTGTGTTAACTTCACTTTTAAGCTCGCAGGCATGCTTGCTTTGTTTTTTCTAACATGACATAAGGGCCAGCTCAGGGAGACCATCTCCAGCCACCTGTCTTCCAAATTTCTAATGATACTCTGACTTCAGTGTGCATCAGCCCTGCTGAGTATAGGTGATAACCCAGGGGGATGCAATGTTTAGATATAGAATGTCCCCTGAAGTGCGCATGTATGAATGTTCAGAGTTGATGCAATTAAGTCGTGAGGGTTGTGATCTCATCAGTGGGTAAATTCACTGTGATGGACTTACTGGGTGGTAACCTAGGCAGGAGGGGTGTGGCTGGAGAAGGCCACACCCCTTGGAGGTGTGGCTGTAGGGACTGTGCTTGTGTCTTGGAGTCCCCTTGCTTGCTTGTGTGCTCTCTGCTTCTGGCCTCCGTGGTGTGAGAGCAGAGCCTTGCTCTCTCTGTCTCTGCTTCCTGCCGCCATGTCCTGAGCTCCACAGATGTGACCCAGCCTGACATGGACTGAAACTCAGTGACCTCCAAAAACTGTGAGCAAATGCATCTTCTATGTTGTGTGGTCTGTTGTCTTGGATTATAGCAATGAGAATGTTGACCAAGACAGGTCTCCATTCTACATACTTTATTCTCATATGCTTGTAGGCTCCTTTGGCCTAACCCCTGGGCAAATGCTCATCTGACTTCCCATATAGTCACATTAACAAGGAGGACAACAATAAAAACAGTAAGAAGAGAGGTGTTTACCATCCGCAGAGCATCTTCTGTGTGCATTCCATCTTTATGCATTATCTCTAATGATCAGAATAAAGGAATGATAGTCTTCTTTTATAGATGATGAACTGAAAATCAGACTGGTTAAGAATTTGCCCAACATAAGCTCAGCTTTCAGGCATCTGAGCTGGATTTGAAGCTCAGGTCTATCCTGCTGGCTGTGGTTGTAGATGAGGTAGGACTTAAAGAGGAAAACCCTCATGAAACTTGGAAGAACAGAATAGGGAGTAAGATTAGTGAGCACTCCCTTCATAGAAGAGAAAACCAGAGCCCAGAGAGGGGAGTGCCAAGCCCAAGGTCACACAGCCCCAGAGACTCAGTGGTGGGTGCCTGGGTTCCAAGAGGAGGGTATGATGCAGGCCTCACATCCCATGGTTTTTCCCCACTGTCTTTTTAGACTTCCTGTGAGTCTTAGGTAGACCACCACTTAGCCCTGAACCAGAAACTGGGTAGATTGTGCTGCTCTGGGGAGTTGATATGGGATATAGTAAAAGACACAGCATGTCATAAGCTTTTCATAAAGAAAAAGTTGAGGAAAACAGAATTGAATCAGAACATCTGCACCACATTTAGCTTTTTACCAAAGTCAGAAATCCATCAACAAGGCCTGGACCTCTGGCATGGAGACAGAATGGCGGTCCTTTGGTGTTTGGTCTGGTCTTGCAAAAATTGGGAGTCGCAAAGACCAAGCAGCTACTGAACAATAGAGAGGAGTGACTCAGCGGCAGGGAACAGAGAGCCTGACTTGTGTGTCTGAAAGGAGAAAGGCTTATTTTTATCCCCAAACAAAAGCTTCCAGGATTGGTTCATTGGTTTCACTGAACTGGCATCCCTACTATCCATTTTTCCTTTCCTTCATTCCGGTAAGATACCTATCCCAGCTCTGAGCATCAATATCTGTGTCATGTGTAAGTAGAAAAGGAGAGGATGGAGCTGGGTGTGGTGGTGCACGCCTGCAATCCCAGTACTTGAGAGGCTGAGACAGAGAATAGCAAGTTTGAGGCCAGCCTCAACAATTTAGCATGACCCTTAGTAAGACCCTGTTTCAAAATAAACACTTAAAAGGGCTGGAGATATAGCTCAGAGGTATAATGACCTTGGGTTCAACCCCTGGTGCCCCCCAAAAGGAGAGGTACAAAAATGGGGCCTCCACCATCCTCTGGTACTTTCTCCTCAGAGTGGCTCAGTCCTCAGGCTAGATTCTCTCATGGAAGGAGAATGGCCATACAGTACAAGGCCTCACACCGACCCTGAGTCTGAGCTGTGGGCTCTGTTGACACTTCTGGCCTATACATACTTAAAGTTTCTCTCAAGCTTCACTACCCTCTGCTTTCCAACCAGGGCTCTGCTTCTTTTTGGTTGTATCAGTGAGCTATTGCCGTGTAACAAGCCTCTCCAACATGTAGTGGCTTGAAACAATAGCCACTTGGGTCACAAGTTCTTGGGTCCGTGCTCTGGTTCTGTCTGTCTGGGCCTGGCTTGGCTGATCTTGGCCAGGCTTGTTCATGTGTCTATACCTGCTGGTGCCAGAATAGTCTGGACAGGTCTGGCTGTCCATCATGTGCATCTCATCCCCTGATAGGTTAGTTGGAACATGTTTCCATAGTGATGGCAGCACCCAGGCATATGAAGAGTGGATCCTAGTTCCAGATTGAAAATCTAACAGAAAAAAAGGGATCCCTTATGATTAAAAGGATCAGTTAATTGCCTGCAAGAGGTTCTACACAGTGTCTAACTCTATCCTCACAACAGTTCTGCAGAGGAAGCAGCATCAACCCCATTGCACAGCAGACAAGACTGAGGCCCAAGACCATGTGGTCACCAAGTGGCAGAGCCAGGATTTGAACCGAGGTACTGCCCGACTCCAAATCCACTGAGTGGATGAAACCAGAGTTACACTAAATAAGGGCCCCTGGATGGACCCACGGGGAAGGCAAGAGGTGACAGCCTGAGGTCACCAGGGTCTTCTGACACTTGGTGGACCATCTCCTTGTTATAGCTCCTCCTTCCAGAGACAGCAGGTGATTTCTCCTAAAGCAGCCGCCAAATGGAAACAGGCTTGGCATTTGGAGCTCCTTACATGGCCTCAACTTGACTCTGGAGGGAAGAAAATGGATTCTTCCCTGTGCAGCAAAGCCCCCACTGTGCCTCTCTCTTGGGCTGTGGAAGGTACATTTTCTGCAGGTTTTTACGCTCCCTGAAGTGGGTTAATGTCTCTTCTGCACGTAGGTTTTTATCAGGTTGGTAGATGCAGCTCAGCTCCACAAGTCTAGTGGGCATTGCCTCCATGCGTGAGGCCAGCAGGATGCAGGGAAACAGGGCTCCCATCAAACCTCCTGATGTCATCACAGCACAGCACGCTGCATACCTGCTGTGGCCTGGCCCCATGCTAGGGCACTTGGACTACATTATCTTTTAATTTCCCAGCAACTCTGCAAGGGAGGCCTTATCATTGTCCAGACAAGGAAACTGACTTGGACTGAGGTTCAAAGAGGTTGAGTGGCTCATGCAAGGTCACAAAGCTAGGGACTGGCAGGCTGATACCTCAGTCCAGTCCCACCTTTCATTGGGGTAACGCTCACTCCCTGTGATCCCAACGATGAGTCGCTCTAGCGCTCTGAGGATTCTCCAGGGGACTTCTGTTACCTGTCACCTGCTTAATATCCAGGCTCAGATGTGGAGTGACTTGGCCCAAGAACCACTGCAATTCAGGGGCCACCTCCTGCCTTGGGGTAGATGCCCCCCCCATTCAATCACTCTACTTACACTGTGCCCACTGCTGCATGCAAGGCGATCTGGGAAGGGGGAAAATCCTAAACATTTGCCCAAAACTACTCGGGCGTAGGACTCAATGAGGTGCCGGAGCCCATGGTCAGCTTCTGTGCTAAGTCAAAGCTCTGGGCATGTTGCACCATTCCCCTTGGCGCTTCCCTTCCTCATTGGTTAAATGGCCGGACAATGCTACCTCTCTGGGTTTTGGTGGAGAGGAAATAAAACAGTGAGTGCAAACCATTGAGCTCAGGGCCTGGTCTATAAGCAGTGCTTGACCAACAGAAGCTCTATTGAGCATACGTGGTCACAGGTCACGCTGGACATCCAGCCTGCTGCAGGAACAGGCCTGGCTTCCCACTGACGCCTGGCTGAGCACAATGCTGAACAAGATGGTTTCTTTACAGAGGGAAGACAGGCAGGCCCAGGCAGGGATATGGGCCCATGCTCAGTTAGCAAGTAGCAGCAGAGCCATGATTAGCCTGGCCCCAGGACCAGTGACTTGGGGCACAGGCTGCACCTTGAGGCAGGTGGGTGAGGGGACGAGTCTTCTTGCGCCTGGCTGTGTCTTAGCATGTCCCTGCCTGGTTTCTCTCCCTGAGAAGCAGGGGTGGAGGACTGGGGAGAGACTGCACCATACATACAGAGAGGACCTGACGGGCACTCTGCCCGCTGCCCCTCTGCCCCCAACACAGCCGCCTGCTGCCCCGGAGGCTCTGGGCTCCGTTGGGGGTGAGGGCCCTGCAATTCTCACTGTGCTAGGACTCCAGTAACGTACCTAGCCTTCCTGGACCTGAGCTCCAGGCGCAACCCCCTCCTCTCATTCTCTCTGGGCCTCCTACCTCAGTCTATGGCCAGAGACCCCCTGGGGAGCCCGCCCCCCCCCCATTCATGCATGTAGGAACTTTGACAATCTACCATTGTCAGTTAGTCACAGTTCTATCCCATCCATACCACTTTTCTGTGAGTTGAAATTTTCCCCTGAAAGGCCGTAACTGCTATAAAGACGGATAATGACCATCATCGAGATGTCTTTTTCTGTGTCTGTGTATTTTCAAAAACACCACTAGCACATCAAAGTTGTGACAGTCCCTATGGTTTTGATTAGGGTGAAACTGCACAGTGTAGGAATGTCGAAGTCCACCTCTCTTCGCAGACCATGGGGATGACAAATGGAGTCCTGAAGCAATGTTCCAGGGCTCCAGAGGTGGCTGCTTGGGCGAGGCGGATCCCAGGGAGAATCCTGCTCTCCTGGATTCTGTGCCCATTGTGGGTTCTTTGCAGCAGCCCATTGACCAATGGGAGCTACTGGTCATGGAGAGCCTTCTGCAGGCCAGGGGCTGTTCTGCAGGTCTACGTCATAACCACTGGGTCTTCACAGCAGCCTGCAAGATGGGCCTTC
>PVLC010002761.1:83804-108585 GCA_004027655.1 Graphiurus murinus
GTACTGGGGATTGAACTCAGGGGCATTCTACCTCCGAGCTATACCCCCAGCCCTATTTTTTATTCTTTATTTTGAAACCGAGTCTCACTAAGTTGCGGAGTGCCTCACTAGGTAGCTGAGGCTGGCCTCGAACCCGGATCCTCCGGTCTCAGCCTCCCAAATGCTGGGATTACAAGCGTGCGCCACCACGCCCGGCTAAGATGGGCCTTCTTATCCCTCATTTACACTTATGTGAACAAGACTGAGCCAGTAAGAAAATGGAACCCAAACCCAGGCAGTCACGAGGCTGGGGCCAAACCCAACCCCTATATGTGGTCTGGCCATGGTGTAGAGCCCCGTATTTCACTCCTTAGTATCCCCAGGGCCTGTCACGTAGCAGAGGCTCTGCCAGTGATTGCTGAGTGAATGATGGGTCATGTTTTTTTTTTTTTTTTTGGAGGTACTGGGTACTGGGGATGGAACCCAGGGGCATTCTACCTCTGAGCTATAGCCCCAGCCCTATTTTTTATTCTTTATTTTGAAACAGGGTCTCACTAAGTTGCAGAGGACCTCTCTAAGTAGCTGAGGCTGGCTGCAAACCTGCGATCCTCCTGTCTCAGCCCCCAAGTACTGGGATTATAAGCATGCGCCACGATGCCTGGCTGGATCATGCTTTCTGATTTTCCCTTAGACCTGGAGAAGAAGTGGCTGTGCTTCCAGTAGCTTCATTGTTCTGGAAACCATGCTCAGCCAAGCAGTTTTGTTTTGTCCCAGAAACTGCCCCGTAGCCTCTTCTAGGTGGGGATGAAGAGCCCACTGGATCAAAATGCGGAAGCATGCCGAGAATGGTGGTGCACACCTGTAATCTCAGTACTTGGGAGGCTGAGACAAGAGGATCACAGGTTTGAGGCCAACTGTAGTAGCTTAGTAAGGCTCTCAGCCATTTACCAAGATCTTGGTTCAAAATAAAACATAAAATAGGGCTGGGGGTGTAGTTGAAGGTAGAGTGTCCCTGAGTTCAATCCCAGCACACACACACCCACCCACGCATGCGTGCACACATATGCAGTGCAGAAGCAGACAGATGTCCAGAGTCGCCTATAAATTGATTTGGGTGACCCAGCGAAGTGGAGAGGAAACGGGGAATCCGAGTGAGTGTATCCATCAGCATTTTTGGAGCCACAATCTAAATATCTGACCACATAATTTAGAGGAAAGAAGATTTTCTTTTTCTCTTTTTCTTTTCTTTTTTTTTTTTTTTTTTTTTTTTTTTTTTTTTTTTTTTTTTGCGGTACTGGGGATAGAACCTGGGGGAGAAGATTTCTTTTCTTACGGTTTTGGGCTCAGTCCCTCAGGGCACGGCGACAGGAGGCCGAGGGAGAGCACATGGGCTGTGTAGCAAGAGATGGAGCAGGGGAGGAGGAACGCTTTATATAATCTCCAAGGCCACACCCCCAGGGACCCAGCTGCAGCCATCCCTACTGTGCTGCCAGGTACCACCAAAGTCAATCCATTACAATGGATCTCTCCACTTATGGGATGACAACCCTCACGACTCAATTACATCAGCTCCAAACATTAAGTGGGCTCTTCAGGGGAAATTTTATATCTATTATAACACTGAGCAAAGATGCAGTGGAGGAAGGAGGTTGGGAAGAGGCTGCCGGCCGTGTGGCTCTGTTCCCCACCTTCCTAGCTGGCTTCCCTCCTGTGGTCCCGTGCTGTTTGGCTCTTGTCCATCTATCTGTGCTTGTCTTTGCCGGCTACCAATTCATCCTTGCTGGAGGGGAATTAGAATTTTTGCCTTAATGAGCAGGTAACTAGGTCAGCATGAGGTGATAACTGTGGGGTTAGCTACAGTACTAAGCTTTTAGTTGAAAAATAAGTTAACGACTAATTTGGTGTTTCCTGATCATTTGCCTTGAGTTCATATTGAGGCAGCAGGTTCTCAAAGATCTACCTGCATCAGAACTGGCTTGGGCTATAGTTCAGTGGTAGAGTGCTTACCTAGTATGTAGGAGGCCCCGGGTTCAATTGCAAGCACAGCTGAAAGGAAAAAGAAAAGAAAAGAAAAGAAAGAAAGAAAAGTTGGGCATGGTGGCATGCACTTGTAATCCTAGAACTTGAGAGCCTGAGACAGGAGGATTGCAGGTTCGAAGCCAGTAAGACCCTGTTTCAAAGTAAAAAATAGGGCTGGGGGTGTAGCTCAGAGGTAGAATGCCTCTGGGTTCAACCTTCAGGAGCTCTCTATCTATATATCCTGGTGCTTTAAAAACCAGCACACTCCAGGACCCCTAGCCTGAATCCAAGACACTCTGGAATCACCTGAGAGCTTTAAGGAGCCTGGATGCCCTGGGCCCACCTCTAGAGATTCCGATTTGCTCCATCTGGGACACAACTTGGGCACTGGGATGATAGAAAGCTTCCCGGTGCTTTCAATCAATGTGTGGTCAATTTGAGAACTTCCATCCTCGCTGCTCATGGTGCCAGCCCCAGGTGGGTAGCATTGGTCTTACCTGGGAGTTGTTAGAAACGTGCCCTACTGAACACAATTCTGCATTTTAACAAGATTCCCAGGTGATGCCTGTATCCACTGCCGTCTGGGAGACGCTTGTTCTGGAAGATCCCACATGTTCAGGACCTCGAAGAGTGAAGCCATCATGGAGAGATAATGAGTGGAGGAGATATTCTGGGGAAACAGCCCGTCCCTGGAGGTTTCTCCAGTCACACCATTATGAAGATCGTGGACTCAGCAGAAGTAAGCTGGCTCTGCGTGAAATGAGCTGTAAAGAGTTACATAATTGTGGATTTGTGGTTGTCATTGTCTAGCAGGGGGAAAATGTGAGTCCACAAGCTGCATCCTTTATTGCTTTATTTTAATCCAATGACTTTGGGAGCTTTTGGCATCGGATGGTGTAGCTTCTTGCGCTGTTTCAAGCAAGGTTCTTCTTGCCGGGCATGGCCAGATCCAGTCTTTGACCTTAAGGAAGGAAATGAGATTAGGGCAGATGAGCTGGTGGGACATGTCCTCAGGGACCTCCTTTGGGCTCTGGGGATCACCACTTTCTTTCCAGAGTGGGCATCTTGCCCAGTTGTGAGCAGGCCCACTGAGCTCTAGCAGGGGAAGTTCACACCAGGTTATGGAGTCCAGTGTACTGAGGTCCCATGAAGATAATGTGATTATCCAGGTTTGGTGAGCATGTCACTCCTCTTCTCTTTCTGTGGCTTACAACTCTATCCACCAGCTGCCCCTCCTCTCTGCCCAGTCCCTTTCCCTGTCTATCAGTTACTGGTTGCTGAGAACAAATTACGATTTTAGCAGCTAAAACCACACATCTATTGTCTCACGATGTCTGGGGTCAGGTTTCTGGGTGTGGCTTAGCTGTGTCTTCTGCTCAAGGATTCTCCAGGTGGAGCAAAAGGTGCAGGACAGGGCTGCCTCCACCCAAATGCTCAATTGGAGATGCCCGATTCCAAGCTCCCGTGGCTGATAGCACAATGCCTGTCCCTGTGCTCAGAGGACTGAGTGCCGCCTCTCCTCTGGCCTCCAGTTGGAGGCCATTCTCAGCTCCTAGCAGCTCCTCAGGCTGCCGGCCACATGGAGTTTCCCAACAGGCCCTTCACATCCTCAAAGCCAGCGAGAGAGAGAGAGCCCGCAGCCTGATGGGCACCAGCATCTCATATAGTGCAATCACATAGGCACGCACGCCCTGCGCGTCATGTCACTTCTGTCCTGCAATCTGTGGATTGGAAGAAAGTCACTGGTCACACCCATACTCAAGGAAGAAAGGGCACTATGCCCGGGTGTGCCTTCCAGGATCAGGATGGCTGGAGCCGTTTAGAAGCAGCCTACCGACTTTGCAATCCATACCTGAGCTACCCTGAGCCCCTAGCAACTGCCTGAGCCTGCTGGGTGCCTCTTTCCTCTACCTTTGCAAATGCTGTTCCCTCAGCCTGGAACTGCACCCTCTATCCCTGCCCGCCTCCCCCAGAACCCTCCATTCAGGTGCCATTTCCTTTGGGCACTTATTATCAGCACCCAAATTGCTGTTGGTTTCTTCCAACACTTGTCAGCAGGAATGGCAACTTTGTCAGTCCCTTCTCTGCCCTTCCCTGTCCGTACCTCAGGTAGAATTACCCAGGGCTTGGCCCACTGTAGCTATTCAATACACATTTGTTGCATGAGTGAATGAATAAAAGAAATACTGAGCCCTGACTTGGAACTGAGACCTTGACTCCTAGTTCTGGGCCCCGGGCCGCCCCACCCTGGGCTGGAAGGTGGTTCTCTCCCCGGAGCTCCTAGTCATCTCAGTAACTGGACCTGTGTCGGGTCTGCTTCCCCCGACTTTGGAGTAACTTTTCCCTGGCACCCTCAGGTGTGCTTTCCTGGAACCCCTCTCGTCTTCCCCCCTCCCCTGCCGCGGAACTTCGTGGCCCTGCCAAAAAGTTGGAAACTCATTATTAAACCAGGAGCAGCCTTACATTACCCCAGAGTCTACAGATGGAAAACAGGAGCTTCCCCCTCAAAGGTGGGTGGACGCAGAAAAGACTCCTTGAGATGTTGGCTGTCAAGGAGACGAATACAGCATTTCATCTGCATGAGTAATTGTTTCCTCTGCTGCTGGGGAGACCGTGGATTTACATCCCCGGCACGTTCACGCTGGGCCCAGCTCGGCCGCCTTTGTGGAGTCTAGTCACGGACGGACTTCTTTTTCTTCCTTTCCTGCTTAGAGTTGGTCAGAACAGAAGCTGGCAGGCGCGGGGGCGGGGAGAGACTCTGGAGCGCGCAGACACGGAGGAGTGGACTCAGGAAGGCGCGTGGGCCGAGGAGAAGCAGGGCCCGGTACTGGGCGAGCAGGAAGCCCAAGCTGGGAAGGCAAAGGTCGGCTGTCCTTTCTCTTTCCTTCCCTGCCCGCTCAATCTGTGGTCCAGCCCTCCAAAGCTGACCCCTCGTTCAGTCACTTCTCCACGCGTGTCTCCACTTTTCAGGCCAGGCCGCCTCCTCCCTCAGCTCCCTCCCTCTGCACGGGCTTGTCTCCTGCTCTTAAAGCCTGCAGGGCCCTCTCCACATCTGCACTGATCTCCATCTGCAACCAGCTGTTGCTTCCTCTGGTTTTTTTTGAAACAAGACCTGGGCCTGCTTTGAATCCCTGTGTGACCTGCCGCCTGTCCCCACCTCTTCCTCTCATCTAAGATAGCTCTTCTTACTGCCTTTCTGTTCCTCCAGGCTTGTCCTGCTTCTGGAACCTTCTCGCTGTTTCTCTGTCTCCCAGGAATGTGTCCCCAGATCTTGTGGTGGGCTCTATCCCAACTCAGAGGTCTCTATGATCACACCCGCCTCTCTAGCAGGTCCTGCTTGACCATAGGGTCTGTTGTGCTGTTTCTCTCCCTCCCTCACCCCCAGCCCGTTTTTGTCTGTTTTTCCTAAAACATATTTCACCATCTAGAATCACATCGGTTGTTTTTTTCATTAATCATCTGCTGCTGCCACTGGAATAAACATGGATGGAGGCCGGGAGGGCCATGCCTGTCTCCTTCTCCATGGATCTGCAACACTAGGGCCATGACCATCATGGTAGGAGCCGCACATACACTTACTGAGTGGGGACGTGAAAGCAGGAGGAGGGAGGCTCAGGGCAAAGGTGGGTCTGGCCCCCAGTAGGTGGGCGGCTACCTCAGCCCCGGGGTTACAGATAGGGAGGATTCCAAAACAACAAGGACAACTGCAGCAGCCACTCCTATTGTGCTTGGGGTTGCGTTTTAGTTTCTGAAATTGTCTGGAGTGCTTTTATCAGTGCAGACTGGTTCATTCCAACAGGGAGAATTAGCAAAGGAAGTCACTCCATCAAACACAGGAAAGCACACAGAGTGATTCATCGAGCTGGGGAGCCCCCAGAGGAGGGGTGACGGGAGACAGAGTAAGAAACAATACAGGATGAAAACAAATCCGGAATGTTTACACCTCTACTGATTAAGTGTATAAATACCCAGAGATCTCCTGCACCTGTCACATTTTATAACTTCACGCAATCACAGAAAATGTTTCACTAAGCCAGGCGTGGTGGCACACGCTTGTAATCCCAGTACTTGGGAGGCTGAGACAGGAGGATTGCAGGTTTGCAGCCAGCCTCAGCTACTTAGTGAGGCTCTCTGCAACTTAGTGAGACCCTGTTTCAAATAAGGAAAAAAAAAATGGCTGGGAGTGCAGCTCAGAGGTAGAATGCCTCTGGGTTCAATTCCCAGTACCGCAAAAAAAAAAAAAAAAAAAAAATTCCACTAAGCTTGACACTAAATACAGGACTCTATCTTATATTTTTAAAATAAATAAAGATGGCCAGGCGTGGTGGTGCATGCTTGTACTCCCAGCATTTGGGAGGCTGAGACAGAAGGATCCAGGTTCGCCGCCAGCCTCAGCTACCTAGTGAGGCACTCTGCAACTTAGACCTGGTTTCAAAATAAAGAATAAAAAATAGGGCTGGGGGTGTAGCTCAAAGGTAGAATGCCCCTGAGTTCAATCCCCAGTACCGCAAAAATAAATAAATAAATAAATAAATAAATAAATAAATAAATAAAAATGAACCTGTGCACAGCTGTGAAATCTCTTGCCTTCAGGGACCTCTGGTATCTGGAAAATTAGGGAGGATGAAAACCCAGAAGAAAGATCTGAGTACAACCAAAGGTGACCTGAACTGAGACCCCAGCTCGTCTGGTTAGCACACTTTGTCACCCAGAAAGTCCTGCAAACATTTCAAAGCAAAGACAGCATTTTTTTGTACTCGATAAACAAAGGTCCAAGTGATTGCTTCACGGTTTCTTTTAATCACAGGGAATTCTTTCCCTAAAGAAACTCTTATATTTCTGATCTATTTCTCATCTCAGGAGGAGAGAGTTACAATATTCTGTTTCTCCACCGCCATTCCTCAAGATCAAACCCAGGCCAGGCCCTGTCACAGGGTTATAGGACAGACTTCCATGTGTCATCGCTTGTCCTCACAGCCCTGAGGAAACGGGCTCAGAGAGGTGAGGAGTCCGTTCACCATCCTGAAGTTTCACACCCCAAATCCAAGATGGGGCGTCTTGTTCCAAATGAGTTCTCATCAAGATGTTCTGTGGGACCTTGCTTGCAGCAGGCTTGGGGCCAATCAACAGGGAAACTGATTATTCACACACTGATTAGGCACCAGGCGTGTGCCAGACCTACTAGAAGCTCTAAGAAGGCAGAATTTGTATTTATCCACTTAATATCAGGGAGATTGTTAGCAGGGCATGAAGCAAAGCTGAGATCAGTTTTCTGCAAAGTTGTGTGTGTGTGTGTGTGTGTGTGTGTGTGTGTGTGTTGGGGATTGGGCTAGGGCTAGAAAGTGTTCCCTGAATCATCAATATTGTGTCAATTGTGATGGAGGGACTAAGGTCTATGATAGAGGCTCGGACCCCAGCGCCTGACCCCAGCGTGTCCTCAGACAGGCTCGACTCGCTGAATTCTCAGAGGCACCAGCGTCCTTAATCCACTGCCCTTCTCTACATCATGATCGAATTGGACTCAGGGCTGGGTCACAGCTGAGCTTGCAGGGAGACCTAATTCAAGCTTCTGGGAAGAAGTGGTGACAGATGATGGGCACAGGGGATATGGCAGTATGTCACATGTCTGCACCTTTGGGGGCTGGTCATCGCTTGGCCCCTGTGCCTGACCGTTTCCTACAGTGTAACGAGCATGGACAGACTGCGGGGGTCCCTGCTGACCTTTCCCTGGGCGCTAGGGAATACTGCTTGGTGGACATGGATGAACAGCTATGGATCAATCACATCTTCTGCTCTGTGTGCTCAGACGAGCCTCAGTCACCAGGCCTGGAAATCACTGAAACACTCGGCTCTCTCCCAGGAGAAAGGCAGAGGTTGGGGAAAAATACACCACCCTCTCATCAGAAGTGGAGGGGGGATGTGTAGGAGTTGACTGATGGCTAGTTTCAACCCAGCCTTACATCTGAGACCTTCTTATGTCAAAAGGTGAGAACCAGAAGTGTCAAGAGATGGAAACCAGCGGAAAATCATAGATGGCGAGAAGACAGGAGAAGCAGGCAGGGTGACACACCACCGAGATGCCACGCTTGCACCTGCAGGAAGAATTCACTGTCCACCACATTCAGGAGGGTCACCCCTGCGATCTTCAGGACAGCAGTTTCAGTAGAGGGTGGGGCAGGGCAGGTGCAGGAGCAGCAGAAACAAGAGGATGAGGTCCTCTGTGCTGAGTGGTAAGCTGGCGGGAGAGGACTTCTGGCCTTTTTGGTGAAGTTTGGCTTCGGAAGGAAAGCTGGAAAGCATCCAACACCCAATAATAACACCTAAGGTGCTTACTGTGTGCCAGGCCCTGTGCTGAGTACTCACTTCCTGCTCACAACTACACATAGTAGGTAAGTTATCATTATACCTCTGTGACAGGCGTTCACGTGACTAGTAGATAGCAGAGCTGGAATCTGAACATGGGCCATCTGACTCCAGAGTCTGTATCTTAAACCCACATCCTCTTTCGACATTTGACATGGAGACATGGACGGGCCCAATTCTCATGGTGGAAGAGTCCTCACCATATCTGTAGGAACAGTGGAGGGAGAGGTGGCTTAATCTGCCTCCCCTCAAAGTCAAGCCTATCAGCGGGCATCCCTGGGGCCTGAGATGGTTGCTACAGGCAACCAGGGCTGTGGCCTTGCCCATCAGGCATTCCACACATCTCTTCTGTGCAGTGAGGTCTGCTCATCCCAGAACATCTCCTGGACAACTGTGTCCTATAGAGCCGAGATTAAAGAGTCGCTGCTTTTTGTTGTGATGGTGTCGCTTAGAGCCAGACCATGGATGCCCTGCGTGGATTGTATGAGGGAACAGTCCTTGGCGGTGTCCCTTTGCTGAGGTACTGGTGCCCTGCTCACGCACTCCGGCCTCACTGCTCTCAGTCCCTGGATGGAGTTCACAGGGGGGTCTACCACGCACCCGGGACTTCGGAATCTGATACACTGAACTAGCTCTGTGATCTTGGTTAAGTGATGGCCACTCTGAGCTTTGGTTCTTCATCTCTAAAATGAGGACAAGAGCAAAGCACAGTCCCCCCGGGGGGCTTGTGACACATGGTGGCTTCTCTTCCCTCACCCCAGCCTCCTGGTGGAGGCTGGCTCTTTGCAAAGACCCACTTTCTTCTGCTAAGAAGGCTGCCACCGAGCTCCGGGGAATGACCCACTTAAAGACAATTGCTTCCTTCTGGGTCATTCTGATGGATTAAATGAAGAACCATTTAGAACCACAGCCCAAGGAGCCAGAGGGGGGCCGTGCCTGTGCCGGGGAAACTCCACCCTGAGTTCAGAAAACGCTCCAGGCGCAGGAGGGCAGCCTCCTTGGCCAATCAGATCGTGAGACTCTCCTCAGCGACTCTGCTCACCTAAATAGGCCTGTCACAAAGTGGACCTTCCAAAGAAGATGTGATAATTAGGAGACCCCAGGGGACCCTCTGCACTGGAGGCTGCCTCCTCTCTCTTGCCCTCTCAGACCTCCCTATTCACTGCATACTCTCAATACTCGGGGCCTTTGTTTTAAACGTGAGCACTTTTATTTCTGAGGACATTGTTTTATGAGGAGTTGGCAAGAAGGGAGTCTCTGAATGAATTCCATTTCCAGCATATCTTGAGTTCATGTTGGACTTGGCTGGAATGGTTTTGAACCAGGAAACCATTTGACTCAAGGATATTTCATTCCAACAAGTGTTTACCATGCCCTTCCAATGTTCCTGGCAACATAGAGATGAGTAAAAGATGGTCTCTGTCCCCCAGTTAATAAATTTCCATTGATTGAGGACCTACCATGTTCCAGGGGCTTTACAAATGTTAATAGTGTTCCTCACAACAACCTTTGCAGTATAGGTAAAGAATTGGGAACTCAAAAAGGTTAAGTTTAAGCTCAAGGTCATACAAGGAGTAAATGCCAGAACTAAGCTTTGGATTCCGGGCTGTTTGACAGCAAACCCTGTATATTTTCAACTGCTTTGGGTCACATCTTTGTCTGGGAGCCAGAGTCTCCTGGAGACAGAGAGAAAGCCCTAAATACTATCCAGGCAATAGGAACCTACACACTTTAAGTTAAGGCCAAGTGAGACTGATGGTTTAACAGAGCTGTGAAGAAAAGGGGTGGGAGAGTTATTCTGTTGGAGGGAGGCAAGAGTCTCTGCTGGAGGCTGGAGACGGTGCACTAACTGGCTTGGGGGGTTTGCAAATGGAAAACACCACACACTGGAGACACCCACTCCCTCCATCTTTTGGGGGAGGAAGAAGGAACATCTGGGCTAAATAAATTTAACTCTGCGCCCCCTCCAACAAAGCCCAAACAAGAAAGAGGAATCTTTCTCTCCCTAGGCACTTCTTACTAGAGCAGGGCAGCAACCCAAAGCACCTCTGTCTCACAATAATGAAGGGCAAAGTTTGCAGAGGCAGGGCGAGTCTTCAGCTAATGCAGAAAGCCTTGTTCCCTCCATTGGGTTTTAGACTGTCTTATCCAGAGAAAAAAAACGTCCTTGAGAAGAGTGCCAACTTACACATCTATTAAAAGAACTGGCAGCTCACAGCTCTTGCCAATGAAGAATCTTGAATGGGAGAGGCCAGGGTCACCCTTGGCTAGCCGACTGGAGCCCATCTTCCTAACTGCACCCACCCCCCAAGCCAGGTTTGCAAGGCTGAGCAGCACCTCCCCGTGGTACCCACCAGGCGAAGCCCGTACCTGCTCTCCACCACAGACCCAGCAGCTCAGCTGCATCCTTACCCTGCATCATGGGAGCCTGCATCCTTAGCACTGGAAAACACTCACTATTCCCGGGTCCCCAAACACATCCTGGGTTTCCTTTGCTCCACGTCTTTTTTTTTTTTTTTTTTTTTTTTTCAGTACTGGGGATTCAACTCAGGGGCATTCTACCTCCGAGCTATACCCCCAGCCCTATTTTTTATTCTTTATTTTGAAACCGAGTCTCACTAAGTTGCGCAATGCCTCACTAGGTAGCTGAGGCTGGCCTCGAACCCGGATCCTCTGGTCTCAGCCTCCCGAATGCTGGGATTACAAGCGTGTGCCACCACACCCGGCTTTCCTCCACGTCTTTATTTGTGCTGCTTCCCCAGTGGTGTACGTGCCCCAGTTCCATCGGTGCCATGCTGTATCTAGGCTCTCCCCGCCCGTGTCTTGTCTGCTGTATGGGAGGAGCTGAGCAAAGCGTGCAAAGTTCTGTGACTCCTCCTGAGCCTCCGAGGGCTGCATAAGTGCCCCAATTGTGGTCTGGAAGCATCCTTTCTTCCATGACTCTTGGGCTCGGGAAAGGCTCCCCATGCTAGCAGAGGGCAGCAATGAGCCACACATGACTGCACTGTGGGACCAGGCCAGGAAAGGGAGCGATCGCCCAGAGACTGATAAGCTTCTCACAGACTATGGTGACACCATTCTAGAGAGCGGACCCTTCAGGTCACGGGAGCAGACATGGGGACTTGGCAAGAACACAGCCACATCTCCCACACTTCTGCACATCGCCTGCCTCCCAGGGATGCCTTCTTGGCCACCACCCTGGGACCCCACAGCCATTCTGCAACAGCCACCAGAGATCTTCCTGCTGCAGACTCTGCCCTTTCCATGTAGCGAACCAAACTTAGCCAAGGTGGCAACAGACCGCAGGAGCGGCAGAGCCCAGGGCAGCCGGGGCCATGTCTCTCTTCCGCCTTGCTCGGGTTTCTAAACCACAGGGCCTCTCCATCTCCGAAGTGGGGAGGACAGTCTAGTTCACAGTTGCTGGGAGACAGAAAGGAGATAGCCTGTGGAAAGGGTCTGACAAGGCGCAGGTGCCCCGCACCTGTTCCCACAGGAACTGGAAGAACCGAGCGTGTGGTTTTTAAAGGGAAAATGACCACGTCCACTGTGGGTTTACGTGGAGCCCAGTGTGCTGACCCAGTGGGCTTGCTTCTTGCTTTATGATTGAGCCTCGAGGAGCTGAGGAGCTGGCCAAGACAGTGGGGTGCTCTTGGACCACCCGGTGGAGGACGGGGCCTGGCCCAGTCTGTTTGGGTTCTGCTTTATATGATCCTGATTGCAAATGTCCATGGGGTGCAGCCTTGTTTTCTGTGGAGAGGGAGTTTGATTTGCCCAACATGTGTTCTGACCAGATGCCTCCAGGGCCGACTCCACTAAGCTCACAGTCCCACACTGGATGCCTCTAAGTTGGAAGACGGATCATCGCTGGCAGAGTCCTGGTGGGGCAGCTAGCAGACTCTGTCCAGGAAGGTAGGTAGGCAGGGGTGGCTGGGAAAAATCACCTGTGGGAAAAGGGTGCCGGAAGAGGAGGCCGCAGAGCGCCAGGGGAGGGGGCTGGAGCAGTGTTCTCCGGGAGCTCGCCCTTGCCACCGCAGCTACAGAGGCCTGGGGTGAAGCCGGCCAGCCCTGTCTTGGGGAGCCATCCTTCTGCCCCTGTGACTCCAGGAGAGCGAGCCTGTGCCTTGCTCTGGCTTATGGCCCACCCCCTGGCTGGCTCCACCCCCCGCGGGGTTGGCTCTACTTGAGGCTGACCACCTGCGGAGGTCTCCACACCTCCACACCTGGCCTGGAGACCTGCCCAGAGCTCAGCTGGTCATGGCCTCTGATCCTGACTTTCTCTGGCCGCCCCCTGCCCGCCTTCGGATCCTAAGGCCTGGCGTCTACGAAGATAACCTGGGCAAGTCCTGGGTGGTCGTGGTGGTGCAGATCGGTCCTGCTCCCCGCAGGCAAAGTTCCGGCAGGCACTGGCTCCGCCGCCGCACAGTGAGTCCTGCCGGAGCAGGGGAGGCTGCGGGAGGGCTGTTGGTGATCCCACCCTGGGGGGTTCAGGATGCCAGTGTGTGGGAGGTGGTCACCACCCGCGCTGCAGGAACAGTGTGCGCTGGTCCAGGAGCAGAGCGGAGCGCCTGCCTGGGGGGGGCCCCAGGAGATGGTGAGGTGGGGTGGGAGGCAGCTCAGGGGCTAGGCCCGGCTCGTACGCTGAGAAGGTCTTATGGCTGGGCCAGCTGTTGCTCTGGGCTTCAGGGCACGAGCTGGGGTTCTCTAGGTCAGCAAGGGGCAGGGAGGCAGCAGTGGGCCCGCAGTATGAACGTGATCTCTGGGTTTTGGATTTGCAAAATGGGAATAATATACTCGTAGTGTCTGGGTCGCAGACTTTGCCCATTGCTTGAAAAACCTGGGGAAGCATTTTTTTGGTGAGGAGGGGGTGCTGGGGATTGAACCCAGGGACATTTTACCTCCGAGTTACACCCCCAGCCCTATTTTATTTTTATTTTGAAATAGGGTCTCACTAGGTTGATGAGAGTCTGCTTGCTGAGGCTATCCTGGAACCTGTGTGTCTCCATTTCTCAAGTACTGGGATTATAGGCAAGTAGTAAAGTTCTGGGGAAGCATTTAACAGATAACAAATCCCACCTCTGGGTGGTGACTCAAGGCTTGTGAGGAGTCCTAAACTTTTTACTTTTCTCAAGCTCCCCAGGTGATAGCCATCAACATTCAGGTTGGAAACTGCCCTGGGTAAGAGCTTTAGATCTTAAAGATAAAACCTTCCCAGATATTACCGTGGAAGGGTAAAATAAAACCTCAGTGCAATATGGTAAAAGCTTATCCTATTATTTAAAATACCACTTAGGGCCAGGAATGGTGTCAGAGGCCTGTTAATACCAGTATTCTGGGAGGCTGAGACAGAAGGATCAATCAGATTGCAGGTTCAAGGCCAGCCTCAGTAACAGGGTGAGAACTTGTTTCAAAATAAAAAAAAATAAAATAGGGTGGGGGGGGTGGAGGAGTATAGCTCTGAGGTAGAATGCCCCTGGGGTCCAACCCCCCAAAAGCCTCTTAAACCATCATAAATAGTTCGTTTACTTTTTAAACTATAACACACTTCCTAGCAATCTTTTTTTTTTTTTTTTTTTTTTTTTTGCGGTACTGGGGATTGAACTCAGGGGCATTCTACCTCTGAGCTACACCCCCAGCCCTATTTTTTATTCTTTATTTTGAAACCGAGTCTCACTAAGTTGCGGAGTGCCTCACTATGTAGCTGAGGCTGGCCGCGAACCTGGATCCTCTGGTCTCAGCCTCCCGAATGCTGGGATTACAAGCGTGAGCCACCAGGCCCGGCCACTTCCTAGCAATCTTTAAATAAGTTCTTCCAAAAACTTTTGGAAGAAAGCATTGAGAGTCTTTCCCATACCTATACCAAATAAAGCATGCAAGAAATTCTGGGCCAAATATTTTCAGTTTTTAAAAAACCAAGGGAAGTGTCCACTGGATGGGAATGTAAAATGGTGCAGCTGCTACAGAAAACAGTACTGAGGTCCCTCAGAAAGAAAGAAAAAAAACAAAACAAAAAACCATAGAGTTACATCTTATCCAGTAGCTCCGGTTCTGGGTGCATAAAAGAAAGCAAGGACTTAGATACTGGTATGGCCATGTTCACAGCAGTATTACAATAACGAAAAGGTGGAGACTTCAAGTGCCCATCGATGGATGAATGGATAAACAAAACATGTACAAGGAAGGATTTAACCTTAAAAAGGAAAGAAATTAGCAGGATGCAGTGGTATGCCTGTAATCCCAGTCCTTGGGAGGCTGAGACAGGAAGAGTATAGGTTCGAAGCCAGCCTCAGCAATTTAGCAAGACCCTATTTCAAAATAAAAAATACAAGGGGCAGGAAATGTAACTTGGAGGTTGAATAATGTCCCTGGCATCCGTCCTTAGTACAAAAAAAATAAGCAAGAAGGAAATTCTTCCATGCACTGTAAGTAGGATAAACCTGAAGGACATTAGGCTACGTGAAATAAGCCAGTCACACAAGGACAAATTCTGTCTGGTCCCATTTATATGAGGTACGTTGAGTAGATGAAATCATAGACGGAAGTAGAGTGTGGGCCCCTCAGTGTGAGAGGAGGGCAGATGGGGAGGTTTGGCTTAGCAGCAGGCATAGGGTTTTAGTTGGAGGAGATGAAAACCGTTCTGGTGATGGATCACTGTGATGGCTGCTTGTGGGAATGTTCTTAATGCCAGCAAAGAGTGCACTAAAATGATGCGAAAAAAAAAAAAAAAAAAAGCATTTAGCAAGAATAGAATGGATTCTTCAAATAAGTTAGCCATGGGGTAGGCTATGGGGACCTAGGTAGTATTTTTTTTTTTTTTTTTATGTAAAAACATCTCTGAAAAGTTGATCAGAATTTTCACATACCATCTCAGGGTGGGAATAAGAACTCCTGGGTGTGATTGATTCCAGGAGCAGCAAGCTCTTTCTGCAGAGGGTCTGATGGTAAATTCTTAAACTCTGCAGGCTGTAAGGATGCTTGCAACGACTCAGCTCTGCCGTTGTAGTGCACAAGTAGCCAGAGTCAGCACGCAAAGGAATGAGCGCTAGTTTATTTACAATAAAATTTTATTTACAAAAACAGCTGACAGGTCAGATTGGGCCCATGGCCTTTCATTTACTGACTTGTGATCTCAAGTCAAAATCCAAATGGAAGGAGAGATTTTGCTATATAACTTATGACATCTTTCTCCATGAAAACAGCCCATAAAAAAGTTAGGACAACAAGCAGAAAAACATTATTTGCAACATGTGTGACTGATGTAAGGCTAATATCCTTAATTCATAAAATCTCTCTATGGCAAAGGAGAGAACAAAGAAGTAGGAAGGTCTGTGAAAGGCTGTTTTGTTGCTTTATACCTGGAGCTCCTTTATGCTGTGCTTGTTGTTGTTATTTATTTATTTATTTATTTATTTATTTATTTATTTATTTATTTATTTATTGGTGGTACTATGGATTGAACCAGAGGCACTCTACTTCTGAGATACACCCTCAGTTCTTAAAAAAGTATTTTTAAATTTTGAAACAGGCTCTTGCTAAGTTACTGCATGCTACCCTTGAATCTGTGAACCTCCTGTCTCAGCCCCCCAAGTACTGGGATTACAGGTATGTGCCACTACACCTGGCTTTGGTTAGGATTTTATAGTGACTTTTACTTCCACCCTTATACCTTTCTGTATTGGCCAAGTTTTAAGTTGTTTTGTGTTTACTGAAAGCATGTGAAGATCATGATCAAAACTATAATACCTTTCTTTTGGGAAAAGCCATCACCCTTAGACCTTGGGGTCCATGAATATCTTTTTTTATTTTATTATTATTATTTTTTCCACTACTAGCGGTTGAACAAGGGCTTTGTACATACGAGGCAAGCACTCTACCACTGAGGTCCTGAGGATTGCACCCAGGGACATTCTACCTCTGAGTTACACCCCTAGCCCTATTTTATTTACTTTATTTTGAAACAGGGTCTCACTAAGTTGCTAAAGGCCTCCTAAGTTGCTGAGGCTGGTCTCGAACCTGTGATCCTCCTGTCTCAGCTTTTCAAGTACTGGGGTTACAGGAGTGTACTACCACCACACCCAGCTTCCTCAGCCATTTTCATTTTTTATTTTGAGATAGGGTCTCACTAATTTGCCCAGGCTGGCCTCGAACTTTTGATCCTCCTGCCTTAGCCTCGCAGGTACCTGGGATTGTGGACATGAACCCAGATACCTTGTTTTAAGAAGAGGATTTTTAAAAACTATGGAAATGGCTGAGACAGAGCCCCAGGGAAATAACCAGCACCAGCCAGGATGCGGACAGGCTGGAGGCAGAGGCTGAAGGGTGAGGGTTATGGCTGGTGTGGCAGTGCAGGCTGGAGGGGAGGGGAGGACCGAGCCAGAAGAGCACCGGTCATCCGCTCATCCCGGTCCATGTGGAGCCCCAGGTGGTGGCGTCAAGGCTCTTGATCTGGGATTCTGAAGACACACACCTCTCACCTCTGACCCTAGCAGCCTACCAGCTGGGCTGAGGCCTCCGGGATCCCCTGTTTATGTGCAGCCCAGTTGACGGGAGCCCTGTTCCTGATGTGCCCCTCTTCTCTGGTCCCTTCAGATTATTCGCGAAATCAGAGTCCACCTGTGGCAGATGACAGTGCACCCCCATGAGTCCAGGTGCCCCAACCAGATGCCCTTCAGCCATCTTCCTCTGTCCTGGCAGATCTCCACGTTTGATCACTACCTAGCATCAGACTCCACAGTCTGGGAAATAGAGGACCACAACCAGGCACGTGTGTGGTGGCCCTAGGTGACAGCACTGGGTGACAGTCGATGACGTCCCTGGCCACCTCTCCCCACCCTGGGTATCCTGTCTCCCTCTTCCTCTTATTCAAGTCTTCCTTCAAAACCCTAACAAAGTGTGTGTGTGTGTGTGTGTGTGTGTGTGTGTGCGCGCGCGCGTATGCGTGTGTGGACACACATGTGCAGTGGGGTGGAACCCATGGGCTCAGGTCCCCAGCTGCTGCCAACCTGCCGCCCGGGTTCTGATGGCTGCTCCCTCTCCTGCAGGTCGTCACCACGGAGCAGCTGGTCTTAACACGGCTGCCAGAGTGACAGATGAGGGAAGTGGCTGTTGGTGCTGGGATGTCAGGACCCAGCCTCTGGACTTGGAGAGCAGACGAAGGCAGGAGACCTCCCCTTACAGATTCCCATGCGGGTCTCCCTCCCCTTGCTATGGGTCCCCGAGTTTTTCCTACATAGCCACCCATTACCCTCCCTCTACCCCTTGGATGTGACTGCCCACACAGGAGCCCACGGAATAAGAGTCACCTCTTCATCCTTGAAAGCATCCTGTGGGGCACACGTATTAACGTTTCATTTTAGACAGGAAAACTGGTTTCCAGGGGTTGGAATGATTTCTCTAAACCCCTGGGGACTGGGAACAGCAGCGATCAAGCCCAAGGCCAGTGATCTTGGCTCCCTGGTCCGACCTGGTACGGGTGCTGCCTGGCCTGTGAGGGCCCAGCTCTGACCTAGAGGGCTTCTCCACCAGACTGGCCACAGCTGGAGCTGGCCAGGGCAGCCCCTGCCGATTGGAGGGGCTGGAACGAGGGCTGGCTAGGGTCCAGCGCCTGGGTTGGGCGCCCAGTTCCGGTGCGGTTGGCTGACAGTCTCCTCCTCCAAGGTCCTGCTGGTCCCGCTGCCTCTCGCCCTGCGTATTCCCAGGCATCCTCAGGACGACCTCTGCACTTGCTCGTCTGCTTGTACACCCAGCCCGTGACCCCTGCTTTCTCCTGTGGGCAGTCCTGTTCTGCTCACATCTGCACCCAGGCTGACTCGCCTCCTGGGGCCTGGCCATCTGTGCCCTAGGCTGTCTTCCCTGAGAGCTGCAGGTGTGGCTTCTTTCCCCTTCCTGCCACTCCCCAAGACCCCTCTTCCCCAAACCCACCTTACCCTGGGTCCAGCTAGACCCCTGACCCCCAGTGTAGCTGTGTTGAATCTGCGCCAAGAGATGGCCTCGAGGAGCCGGTCTGGATGGGACTCGTGCCCTGTGGACTTCAGCGCTGCTGATGGACCCTGACTGGAAGCAGATTCGGGGCTGGACGAGCTGTCATGCATGGCACGTGGGTAACCCCTCCGCACCGTGGGTGCACGCAGAGAGGGTCTGGCCTTGCCTCTCACTTGTTCAGTCCATTAGCTCCTGGAGGTGATGCTGGACCATGAAAACCTCCCAGTACTGGTTAAATAAACTTTATCATCCTTGTCAACTTCTGTGCTCCATCGGAGTCTGTCTTCACTTGGGTTCTAGTATAGAAAACCTCAAAGGTCAGAGTGGCCTTATAAATGACCCATTGTGTTGTTTTCCACACCAGGAGGGACATGGGGACGGGTCCGATTCAGCAGCGGGGCACTGGCAGAGCCTCTGGAGTGGGCTGAACAAGCTGCGGGAGTCGTGGCAGTCGTGCAGGAGATACAGGGATGCAGCCAACAAGGAGAAGGTGTCCTCGTGCTGGAGAGACAGGATGACAGAGGAGCAGAGTGCCTGAGCAGCAGGCAGGGGCCCTGGCGCTGGCCCAGTCCTGCCACTGAACCAGAAGGAAGAAGAAATGGCATATGCGTGACAGCATAGTGCCAAGAGAAGAGTCCCTCCCTCACACCATTCACTGGAAGAGATCGCCAAGAGATCAGACCTGAGCCTTGCAAAACGAACGTGTAGACACATTCATAGAGAGTTTAGGGAAATGTGTTTACAATCTTGGAGAAGGGAAAAACAAAAACAAAACCTAAACAGGACAAGAGAATGCAAGAGACGGTGTAAGACAGACAATGAACTTTTCAAATGAAGCACTTTCTCTACATGATCTGAGAACTACATACAAGCACTAGAATGCAGAGTTCATAGAGAACTCCTGGGAATCTAAAAGGAAAAATGGGCAAATGCCAGCAACTCGCCAAAGAAGACACATCTCAAACCCAGGGAGCAGGGACAAGCAGATCTCACACTTCTGAACACTTAACCCTGGATTCTGGTAGATGTAAGGCTTGGCGTACTTACTGTGGTGGGAGTACAAATTGTAGTAGGCACTTTGGGGGCTTGGAGACAATTCAGAAAGATTTAGCAAAATTTAAAATGGCACCAAAGGCATGCTCCGGAGCTCAGCGCTGTGGTCCTTTGGGGTCAGGTAATGCTGCAACTGTAGCCTGTTTAGCAGCTTCCGGGCTCTCTTCCCACTGATGCCAATGGCACCCCTTCCCCACACCAGATCCTGACAACCCAAAATGTCTCCAGACACTGCCAAATGTCCCTGGGGGCTAAAATTGCCTCCAGCTGGTTCCACTACCTTTGAGAACCACTGACACATGTAGACGAGAGGTCAGAACAGGGAACACTCGAGTTCTCACCAAGCTGAGAAGGAGAGACTGAGTAA
This sequence comes from Graphiurus murinus, assembly GCA_004027655.1. Taxonomy (NCBI): domain Eukaryota; kingdom Metazoa; phylum Chordata; class Mammalia; order Rodentia; family Gliridae; genus Graphiurus; species Graphiurus murinus. The sequence continues at coordinate 103,564 of PVLC010002761.1, forward strand.
AGGGAGCCCGTGTCAGCAGGGGCTGGGTTGAGCCTGGCAGCCAGCATTGCTCCTTCCAGGGAGAAGCTTAACTTAATCTGGCAGAGTAGAAAACCTTGCTCCCAGCTGGGCTTGGTGGTGCACCTGTAATACCAATACTTGGAGGAGGATTACAGGTTTGAGATTAGCCTAGCAACCTAGTGAGACCCTGCTTCAAAACAAAAAAGAACTGAGGGTGTAGCTCAGAAGTAGAATGCCCCTGGGTTCAATCCCCAGTGACAAAAACCCAAACACCTTGCTCCATGCCTCGCACTGGCCAGAGACAGGGGTGTGGGGAGAGGGTGTGCCGTGCAGTGTACATCCCGGCATAGGCTGGAAGTAGGCATCCCTGAACATGCCTACCAGGCAAAAGCCAGAGATGGAGGAGGGAGAGGGGGAGGAGGAGGAGGGGGAGGAGGAGGCGGCCTGGTTTCTCCACCCCTGGAGAGGCATGCTGGGGAGGAGGGGGCTCTGCTGGATGCCCAGTGGGTGTTTACAGCCTGACTCCCTTCTTACATAGCAAGTGTAGGAGCAAATGTAATGCCAAAGGGTTCGAGCACCTCTTGGGTGCCAGGAAGGCTGGGGCTGGGTGCCAGCTGTTTATAGATGTCTGGGCCTGCCAGCTGTCCAGCACCTGGACACTTTGGGGTCTGTGGGAAGTTACAAGCCCCCAGGATGAGGGAAGGAAGCTGAGCTTGGGTGCAGCCTCTCCTGTGGAAACAGGCCCTGGGTCCTGCCGCCCAGGCTCAGGTTTGCACAGCTCTGCTCCTTGTCGCCTGAGTGCCATTTGTCCTGTGGCATTGGGGGTGCACACGAGGTGATCTGCTGCACTCCTGGGCACTGATAGCCTGCGTTCCCCCCTGACCTCCACTGCTGACATCTGCAGCAGAGCAGCAGGTGTCCTGGCAGGGACTCTGGGGCCTGGGTGACGTGGCTTCTCCTGGGCCGCCTCTGCTCACTCTGCCCTGAGTGTGCACTGCACCGCCCCCGCCCCCGGCTGCTGTCTGTACGGCCTGCCTCAAGGCTCTGGGTATCGGTGCCATATGAGATCAAACAGTAGCCCTTGGCAAGGGCCCTCAAAGGGCCCTCATCCTCTGCTCTTTGGCCTTCTGTAGCCCTGGAGGGAGGCTCTGGCTCAGGCTCCTTTTGCTGTTAAATATATATTTGGTCTTTGCCTCCAGTTCCTGGCACAGAGTTCCTATTTTATTCATAACAAGTCCCTTTCAACTATCAGCGCACCTTTGCAAATGCAAATGCAGAGACACTTGGAGGATGGGGGGCGGTTCTAGAGGAGCCCACCAAGTGATTAGAGGGTGTGAGCTTTCAGTCCCCCATCACAACCTCCAGAGAGGGCACGGGGGCAGGAGGCTGAGTTAATTGCCAAAGGCCAATGATCAAATCAACCATGCCTACCTAAGGGGCAGCTCCATGAACCCCCAAACCTGTAGAGTTTGGGTGATGCCTCCCCATGGGCTCCCTCCCACCCCAACCCTGGAGTAAGGAAAGTGACAAGCTCCTCGGTCACTTTGCCCAGGCCCTGGAGCTCAGCCGCTGAAAGGCTGAAGGGTAAGGAAGGGATCCAGAGGTCTTGGGCTTCTGACAGGGCAGAGGCCAGCACACTTCCAAGGGGCAGTCTGACACCCTACCCCCACCCCTGAGCAGGAAATGGCTGGCTGAGGCCGTCCAGGGCAAAGGTCTGGTACTCCAGAGAGCCAAGAGATGGAGATGTTTAAAATTGCTCCGTGACATGCCCAGGGTGGCCACTGAGCGCTGACCCATGCCAGCTGGGTGTCCTTGGTGTGCTCCCCTCGCCTTTCACCTCTCCCTAAAGTTGGTCTCTGTGTATTCATGGGTTGGATACGAATCTGTAGCATGGCCGTGGTAAAAATCTAGATCTAACAATTTGTGACAGTTTGCTTCGGGGCATTGGGAAAAACCATTTCTCAGTCCCACTTAACGGGAGCTGAAAACCCCAAACCAGCTCCCAGGGATTGTGTTTAATGACTGCTAGTGATGAACAGAGAACATGGGGAAAATTAAGCTTTTTGTAAGGAACGATGAGCAGCCACCAGCTGGTTTAACTGGTGTGCACAGGAGCCCTGGTGCCACCCTGTCTGTTGGAATCACTGGCTGTGGTCAGTACCAACCAGGATTCACTTTGGGAACACTCTGTCTACATACTGCAAGCAGGCATGATGTGCAGCGCCTCCCCACCCCCACCCCAGCATGGCCTGTGCACTGTCCACTGAACCCCCGGGCGTCTGTGCCCTGGGTGAGCCAGCTGTGTGAGCCGGTGGATGTCTTCCTCAGCAGGGCGCACTGAAGACCCTGTCGTACCTCTTCTCTGTAGAAGCTCTGCCAGGCCGTGCTGCTCATTTATACGTCCGTCTCCCAGTCTCCCAGCGGTAGGGAACCTTCTGAGGGCATTTGGCAGAGTTCCACCAACATTTACAAGCGCTTCCAGTTTTTGCTGGGTCCTATGCTGAGTTTTAGGGGAAGAAAAATTATAGGAATCCCTGCCCTTACGGGCTCGGTCCACCAGGCAGGCTAAGCGTGCACCTGGGGATTGTGCCTCAGGACTGAATGTAACCAGGGCCCACTGAAGTATAGTAAGGTGAGAAGAGGGGGGTGTCATGCTGCTGGGGACATCCAGGGGGGCTTCCTGATGCAGGAAGGCAGGACAGAAGAGTCCACACACATACACGACACTCTGCCATCCCCACAGCACTCTGTATTATAAGTGAAATATACAACCTCATGTAAAAATTTAATTCTTAAAGCAAGCCTGTGAAGCCAGATGTAGAGGCATATGCCTGCAATCCTACTACTTTGGGAGGCTGAGACAGGAGAATCACAGCAGGTGTAAGGCTAGTGTTGACAACTTAGACTCTCAGCCACTTAGAGAGAACTTGTTTCAAAAATCGGGGGAGAGCAGGTAGGGGATGTAGCTTGGAGGTAAAACACTCCTGAGTTCAATCTCCAGTACCAAAAACAAGCCTAGGAGAAGGCAGGTCAGGGTGTGTCTCTGTAGCTCCAGATGGGGACGTGGCCCCTGGTGATACGCCCTGGTCAACAGTTGGACGTGTCGAAGCCAGGGCTGGAGCCCAGAGTCCTGGTTTCGCTAGCTGGGTCCTGAGGTGGGGACGTGCACGGAGGTGGGTGTCTGGATATACAGCGTCCCCTCGAAGGCCTCTGTGTTGAGGCCGGGTCCCCCGTGCAGCAGTGTTCAGAGGTGGCTTTGGGACAGTGATTGGATCATGAGGACTGGGACCTCAGGAATGGGTTAATCATGGATACATTCATAATTTGACGGCAGCAGTGGTGGAGAGTGTCGGCAGTGGGGCCCAGCTGGAGGAAGGAGGTCACCTGGGGTGCACCTGGAAGGGTGTATCCTGTCCCTAGTCCCTTCCTTGCTCTGCTTCCTGGCTCCATGAGCTGAGGGTCTCTGTTCCACCACGCCCTGAACCACGAAGCTCTGTCTCACCACAGGCCCAGAGTAATGGAGCTGGCCGACCACCAACTGAAACCTTTGAAACTCTTTTAAGTTGATTTTCTCAGGTGTTTTGTTACAGTGGTGAAAAGCTGACTACCACATGGGTGATCAGGTGAAATAAAGCAATGCATTTGACATGGAGGTTCAGTTTCAGCTGCACTTGGGATCTCCAAGCTGAGCCCCACGGAAGCAGATGCCATGTGGTCGGGAGAAGCTCTAGACTGTGTTCATAGATTGGGGGGTCACCAATTTATGAACACAGTCTAGAGAAGTCACAGACATGTTCATGGCAGCCAGAGAAGACAGGAGAGCTGTCCAGGGCAGAGGTCAGCAAACTTCCTCTGTAAAGAGCCACCTAATGAATATTCATGGCGTTGTGAGCTACGAGGTCTTTGTAACAATATTCAACTCCACTCTTGGAGCACAAGAGCAGCCAGAGACAATGTCAATGAATGGGTGTGTCTGTGGCTGTGTGTCAATAAAACTTTAGTGACAAAGACAGTGGGCAGCTGGATTAGGCTCATTGAGCATGGTTTACCAACCCTTGATCTAGAGGGAAAAAAAAAAAAAAGCCAAATTTAAGCACCAGAGGGAAGGAATCAGTGGCTGCCAGGCTGCCTCTGCCCCTCTCTGGGGGAGCACGGCATGTCTTGGGAAGAGCCTCCAGGCTGCTCCTGCAAGACCATGCTGAGGCAGAGGGAAGATCCCTCTTTATCAGGCTTTTCCTGAGCCTACAGCCCCTGTCCCTTGGGTTTTTCTTTGTCTGGGACCCTCCAGGACATGATGGGGGATGTTGGTTTTAACTCAGCTGGGCTTGCAAACTGGGACCCATCTTTGAAGTTGTAAAATAGCAGGTGGAGCCCGTTGGGGCTTGTGATTAGCAGTCGCTCTCAAGTCTTCCCTTGTTGGCCTCCCAAGGTTAAGCAAGGGACCACAGTAATATTTCCCAAACTAATTTATACATTTATGTAAACACAATAAAACAGCATTTAAATGGAGGTTCATACCTGGATAATTTGATCCTAAAATTAATATGAAAATTTATCATATGAGAGGAGCTGGAGAAGTCCTGAATGAGAAGCATTAGATTTGGGAGGCTAAGACAGAAGGATCGCAAGTTCAAGGCCAACCTTGGCAACTTAGGGAGACCCTGTTTAAAATAAAAATAATGGTGGTGCACACTTGTAATCCCAGCATTTGGGAGGCTGAGACCAGAGGATCCAGGTTCTTGGCCAGCCTCAGCTACCTAGTGAGGCCCTCTGCAACTTAGTGAAACCCTGTTTCAAAATAAAGAATAAAAAATAGAGAATAAAAAACCAAACTATCAGACCAACGCATGTGTATCTATGTTTATAGCTGCACAGTTTACAATTGCCAAACTATGGAACCAGCCAAGATGTCCAACAACAGATGAATGGATTACAAAACTATGGGATATGTACACAATGGAATTTTACTCAGCCATAAAGAAGAACAAAATCATGTTATTTGCAAGGAAATGGAGGGAACTG
>PVLC010002762.1:0-32500 GCA_004027655.1 Graphiurus murinus
ATGCTTTTCCATTGTGTCATTCAAACTCCTCATTCAAAAGTGTTTTCAGATTCTAATTCTTGCCAGTATTCCTTGAAACTCAGCAGACCCAAATCCACCCACCCACCCGCCCATTCATTCATTCATTCATTCATTCAGCAAACATTTGCAGAGCTTTACTCTGCACTGGGCATTGTGCCTTGCACTGACAGGTTAAATTATTTGCCTAAGATGAGAATTGTGCTGGTGACTAGGGTGGGACCCTAAACCAACTATTCCAGTCCCATGACCTTCCCTTCTCTCTCCCAAGACGTACAAATCAGAGACTCAGGAGAGGGAAGGGCCCAGAGGTTATCTGGTCCAGCCTCCCATTCAATGCAAGAATCCCCTCCACCAGCTCAGGAAACTCCCAGCTCCTGCATGGGTTTCCCCATTTAAAAGGAGCTCAGGACCTGGAAGGTCTTTCCCTGGGAGAAGATGATCTTGACCTGCCCACACCTGAGCTCAGAGTGTTAAACCTGTTTATTCTGGTGGGGCTCCCGCACATCTGGTTTGGCTTTATGCTTCAAGAACAAGACTCCATTCCCAGGGCCACCTTTTCCCAGTTCTAGCTGGCTGGCTTCTACCCGACCCTACCACTGCTCCCTTTAGCTTAGCCCTGGAAATGGAGATGCCTGGATAGCTGAACACTAAACCCCGTGAAACTGCAAAACTTGAAGGTGCTCCTGGCCCTGGCCAAGCTGACCTTCCTCGGTTGCCTATAAGGGCTCTTTGCTGCCAGGTCAGAGAAAACCCTGGGCAGTGGCCCAAGAGTAGCCAGAGCCTGGATCTGGTCCCAACACAACCACAGAGGGGCTGGGTGACCTTCCACAAGTCATTCTACTTCTATTTCTAGTATGTGCTAGAAATAAGATGTCTGAATGAACTCCTCAACCATTGAGTATGCCATCTCTTTTAAAGATAAAATTGCTTTTCGCCGGGCGTGGTGGCGCACGCTTGTAATCCCAGCATTTGGGAGGCTGAGACCGGAGGATCCGAGTTCGCGGCCAGCCTCAGCCTACCTAGTGAGGCACTCCGCAACTTAGTGAGACCCTGTTTCAAAATAAAGAATAAAAAACAGGACTGGGGATATAGCTCGGAGGTAGAATGCCCCTGAGTTCAATCCCTAGTACCGCAAAAAAAAAAAAAAGAGATAAAATTGCTTTTCATAAATAATCTAAGATTATGAAAAGTAATTCCTGGACAATAAGTCTAACACAAGGATTTTGGAAGCCTTTCAGATTGCTTTTTAGAAGCATTACACATTGTCTCTGGGTCCGTGGAAGAGTTGAGACTCCAGGGTAAGAATAATGTGCTTTGGATTTCAATTTTTTTACTCATTAGCTCTGTGACCTTGACCAAGTCCTTAATATTTCTGTGCTTTGGTTTCTTATATTTTAAAATCCTCATAAACCTTGGAGTGCAGGCAAGCCTCCCCCAGCCCTGGTATTATCTTCACAGTCTGATGTGTTCAGCTGGACATTAATGCCCTCCTTGCTTTTGTTTGGCTTTGTTTCTGCTTTTTATCTTTTTTATCCTGAGCCTGAGATTTTTTAAATCTTCAGAAATTAAATATGTCTAACCAAGAGGTTGTCATTTACCTGACAAGTTGATATATATGTTTTTAATTATCTTACTCCAAGTCAGATACTGCCTGTGGTAGGGGTTATGGGTGCAGCCTTTTAGAAGGCTATTTGGCAAAGTGCACCCCAAATCCTAAGAATGGTCAAATCTTTGACTCACTTTTGCAGAATAAAAATTTACCCTAAGGAAAATGATCCAAATTTTACAAGACGCTTTACTTATAATATTTATAATTTGATAATGACACATCAAAAATTTATTTATCATAATAAGGAACAGAAATAACCTAAACTCTGAACAATTAGAGTTTACTTAATAAACCACATTAAATTCATAATTCATGGCCATATATTTTCCTAAGATATTTAATGACAGGAAAATTCTCATTATATATTTCATTTTTATTTTAGGGATTTTTTGTTTGTTAAGTGCTGGGGATTGAACCCAGCGTCTCCCACATGCTAAGCATATCCTCTGTCACTGAATTATACCCTGTCCTCTCATAATAGATAGATAGATAGATAGATAGATAGATAGATAGATAGATAGATAATAGATAAAAACACCCTATCTGCGTGAAACTTGTGTTGAAAGAGCAGAGAAAAGTTTTATGTTCTGAGTGGTTCTTCTGAGGGTATTGCTAAGAATGGCTTTGGTTTTCCTTGTATACTTTTCTTTATTTCCAAATGAACTACAATGAGCTCATGTTTATTTGAAGCCAGGGATGGAGAGGGCTGACCAGGACCAGAATGGTCCAGCGTCCCAAGATCTGCCTGTGGCTGTTGTGTTTTCCTGACAAAGGCTTATCCAGTTTAGGGACTCCAGTGTGGGAGTCCCGAATCAAGGGACTGGAGCTGGACAATAGTCCTGGATGCTGTAGCTGCAGAAGAAGTTCCCCACTGGGGGGTGGGGGTGGGGTTCCTACCCAGGGGCTTCCCCTCCCCCAGGCGGAGTGCTTCAACAGCCTTCCACTGGCTTCAGAATTTCACTTGCAACCTTGAGTGTTTCTAAAACTGAAAACAAGTCTAACTTCTTGTAACTTTTCCCTCTGCTCAACAACTCCCTTTGCTGGCAGGAGAACTGGGGAAACTCTAGGACCAGGTGCTAGCCCAGCTGGAAAGGGAAGCTGATTATTCCCTGGGGAGAGGAGGAGGAGTGGGAAGAGGAGGAGGAGGAGGAGGAGGGCCCCTGGGTGGGAAAGGCAAATCAGACCTTCGGCAGAGGCCAAGAAGCTGGAGCTGCCTTCAGACAGGGGGACCTTGGCGAGGGCCAGAGGGTTAAAGCCCAGAATGCACCGGGAGGGCAGCAGTGTCAGGGGCTATTTTTGAAACTGAGAACCCTTTCAGTTTGTGAGCTAGCAGTTTACAGAGACTAAGGCCGCCTTTCTCTGGCTCTACAAGCAGACAAGGGGCTGGGGCTAGGGGCAAGGTAAATGAAGAGCAACAGGCAACAAAATCCTCCCCATTAACCAGGAAACTTTCAAAACTGGCTTGTACTGGGCTTTGTCTTAATGTAACAACACATCCAGTGAACAGAAGATACAGTAACAGAGAGAAGGACCCATTTCATGGTTGTTCATTGGCAAGTAAATGGTTTAGCAAATACATTGTATTCGGAATGCCCCTGGGGAGGGGGAGGTGAAATACCATTTCCACCCCTTCTCCAGTTCTCCTCACTTTCCCTTTTTTTCCAAAGTGAGATCAGCCTTTGTTTCTTGGTTGGCTGGGTAGTTGTTGGTAAAGAGACATGGAGAGAATTGTTGCAAACTGCAGACTTTTAGTGATCGCAGACTGAAGTCGGCTCGGCGCCCTTCTCGGTCTCCAAGGCGTGCAGGGCCCCAGCAGGCAGGATGGTTTTCTTCCTGCTCCATTCGGCACAGGCGTGGTGATAGATTCTGTCTTGGAGAATGATTCGCATCAGGCCCAAGTTCCAGACACCTTTGCTGCCTGAATTCATCCAAAGTCAGTGACGCTAGTTTCTCTGCACCCCAACTCTGAAGGGAATCAAACTGAAAGAGAGCCTGGAGCAGACCTTGCCTGTCTTTGACGTGGAGAGAACATGCTCCAAGGCCAGGGTCTGTGAATCCAGGAGGGCAGAGCCTGGAGGGTGCGTATTTCCCAAGCCCCAAGCGCTTCCTTCTCCGCCTCTGCCAGTCCCTGGCCTTGGGTCTGTGGTATTGGCTACTTTTCTCATTGCTGTACCGTCTAGCATTTCCAGAAATGTCTCCTCAGCACCTGTTTTTATTAAACACCCATAGGCCCCAAAGCAGTATCCTAGGTGTTCAATCACTGTATAATTTTAAAATAACTTTCACTTGTAATCAAAACAGAGCGGGGGAAGTCAAATGATCCTTCTTTGGGCCTGCTACCCACTGCTCAACTAAACAGTTCCTCAGTCCCTTCCTCTGTCAACTGGGGACAGTGAAGGACATTTGTGATGTGTCAAAGTGTTCTCAGCCGAGCATGGTGGCGCACGCTTGTAATCCCAGCGTTTGGGAGACTGAGACCAGAGGATCAAGGTTTGAGGCCAGCCTCAGCTACCTAGTGAGGCCCTCTGCAACTTAGTGAGACCCAGTTTCAAAATAAAGAATAACAAATAGGGCTGGGGGTATAGTTTGGAGGTAGAACGCCCCTGAGTTTAATCCCCAGTACCGAAAAAAAAAAAAAAAAGTGTTCTCATGTTTATATCACTTCTGACCCTCCCTCTGGGTAATCTGTGGGTTTTATTCGATCATCCCATTTTGTAGATGAAGAAACTGAGACTCAGAGATACAGCATTGTCCACGGTGAAACCACTAATTGGTAACAGAATTAAACTCAAATGTCCTTCTTTAACTACCGAAGGGCTGCCTCCCCCTCCCCGCCCCAACGACATGCCAAGAATCCAAGAGATTCCTGAACTGATGCCCTTATGAACTGATTTATAATCGCTCTAATTGGCATTATCAGGATTCCTCATTTACTACCCCAAAATCATGGAATTGTGACCCAGCCACAAGGCTCTTGGTGCTGGCCAGTCCCTCCCCACCCCTTCATGTTGCAGGCGTGGCCAGGAAGGTTAAGTGATTTGCCCAAGGTCACTCCATGAGTTAGTAGAAAATGGCCAGTGTCATTTTTAGAAATTAGTTAAAAGAACTGCCTACCACGCCCATTTTTTTTATGGCTTATTTTAAGCAGGTTAATAAGTATACCAGGCACAGCTTTAACCCCAACGGAATAAATGCTGACTCTAGCTTATGGATCGAGCAGATAAGTAGCAATAAGGAATTATTCATCCCTCATTTATCATCCGGCGTCTCCAAGGTGCAAGGTATAAAGCGAAGCAAAGAGCGTCCAGGAGCCGCCACACGTGAAGCCAGATGGCGAAGAGAAAGAGGCGGCGTCCAAAACCACACCTTGAAGGGAGTCTAGGCCCCAGGTCTCAGAGACGCGGAAAAGGACACCATTTGGGGAATGACTTGCATTTCACAAATAGGCCTCTTTCTTTCTTTCTTTCTTTTTTTGGTGGTACTAGGGATGGAACCCAGGGGTATTCTACCTCCAAACTTCACCCCCAGCCCTGTTTTTTATTCTTTATTTTGAAAAAGAGTCTCACTAAGTTGCAGAGGGCCTCACTAAGTAGCTGGGACTGGCCATGAACCCGGATCCTCCAGTCGCAGCCTCCCAAATGCTGGGATTATAAGTGTGCGCCACCACACCCGCTAGGCCCATTTCTTACACCGAATGCTACATTTGGTCTTGAGGGGCATTTGATCACTAAGCCATTCCTCTGAGTACGTATGGAAAACTTGCTTGTGCTGAGCGCTATGGGGGCTGATGGTATTATTAAATACTATTCCAAGCCGGGCCAGAAGATCCGGGTTCGAGGCCAGCCTCAGCTACCTAGTGAGGCACTCCGCAACTTAGTGAGACCCAGTTTCAAAATAAAGAATAAAAAATAGGTCTGGGGGTGTAGCTCGGAGGTAGAATGCCCCTGAGTTCAATCCCCAGTACCACAATAAATAAATAAATAAATAAATAAATAAATAAATAAATAAATAAATACTATTCCAGCTATCAGGAACCTTTTAAGCAAGTGAGGTGACAAACAAAATGCAGGTGTGCAGGTATGCGCGCGCGCACACACACACACGCACACACACACACACACACACACCCCGGTCTCAACCCGCTGACCTTTTGGGTGAACACGTGATGTCCTGCCCAGAGTCCACACAAAAGGAAAGGGAGAGGCTGCCTGGCAGGGGGGGTGGCCACCGCAGGACCACACCGAGGACGCAGCCTTGCCACAACCCTGTCCCCAACATTTCTGTATCAGAACAGGGCTGGGAAATGTCACAGACAGAAAACGAGACGGTGACTCGATGGCCCCAGTTAAGGACTGAACCCAAAAATCCCCGGCGGCACAAGCTGGTGGAGAGATGGATGGGCGAGCTGCAAGGTGCAAAAGCAGTTCTATATTTGTAACCTACGAGAAAGATGAATAAACTCAATGGGCCATTTGCTCATTTGGGAGGTAAGCTCTGAGTTTGCGTGTCCTAGTCAGAAGGGCTGTTTTACTTTATTTTATTTTACCAATCCCAGTTTGCCAATGTGGACCGCAGGCCCAAAGTTCAGTGCCAATAAGAGAGCAGCCACAAATCCAATAAGTGACTTTGCTCCCAGCTGCCCAGGCAAGAATCTGCAAGAATCCACCGGGAGCGGTTCCATTCGCCTCCCCTGTCCAGTGGCCTTACACCTTCTGCTTATGTCTGGGCCCTGCTTTCATAAAAGCACACATTTTCCAGTGTAAAGAGAACATGAAAGATATTTACTCAAAACCCCTTATTTGGTAGACAGGGAAACTGAGGTTAGCAAGGTCAGGTGACTTGTACATAGAGTGACCTATAATTTACATGAAATTTCTTTTTCTTTTTTTCTTTTCTTTTTTTTTTTTTTTTTTTTTTTTTTTTTTTTTTTTTTTTTTTTTTTTTTTTTTTTTTTTTTTTGCGGTACTGGGGATTGAACTTAGGGGCATTCTACCTTCGAGCTACACTCCCAGCCCTATTTTTTACTCTTTATTTTGAAACCGGGTCTCACTAAGTTGTGGAGTGCCTCACTAGGTAGCTGAGGCTAGCCACGAACCTGGATCCTCCGGTCTCAGCCTCCCGAATGCTGGGATTACAAGCGTGCGCCACCACGCCTGGCTCTACATGAAATTTCAAGTGTATGTGTGTCACTAAAAGTCACACAGAGCCAGGAGTGGTGGCATATGCCTATAATCCCAGTACTTTGGAGACTGAGACAATAGGATCACAGGTTCAAGGACTGCCTCAGCAAGTAGTGAGACTCTCAGCAACCTAGCAAGACCCTGTTTCAGAATAAAAAATAGGACTGGGGGTGTAGCTCAGAGGTAGAATGTCCCTGGGTTCAATCCCTAGTACCACAAAATAAAATAGGCTGGGGGTATAGCTTGGAGGTAGAATGCCCCTAGGTTCAATCTCCAGTACAAAAATAAAAATTACGTGAACAGCAGGCCACTAGTCCTGTCTCAGCAAACCAGGACATTGGGTTACCGTTCACCAATGAGAATGAGAACAAGGACCAAGTCTAGGCCCTACCCACAACGTCTCCTCCCAGCTTTGCTATCCTTATTTTTTCTTTATTTCAAAGGCTGGAATGCGTAAGCCTTCACAGGACAGCTGGGAAGGAGGTCAATCTAGAAATGCAATATGGTGCCCGTTTTGGCTTGGGTTATCCCGAGACTAAGGAAGGAGGTCATGGAATGCCTGTGACTTCTGACCTTTACCTCATCCTTAAGCCCCCAGCCTCCCCTAGCACTGGCTGGGCCGGGGTCACTGTGTCTAGCTCCTTGCAGAGGGTTGAAGCTCATCCAGGTTCCCAAGTTCCCAGACTCTAGCGCAGGGCTTAATTATCACGAATCCTCTCACCTGGAGATGGCACCACATTGAGGGGGAGGAATGTTTGGCCAGATTTTAGAGGAAGTTATCAGATCCTACAGCAGCATGTTGAGACAGAAAAAATAGGCTATGATCCCGGTCTCTGTAGACCTAGTCCTGGCTGTGCAGATAGATGACTTTGGGACTCTGGGTAGGTCCATAAACCTGTCTGGGTTCTAAATGCCAAAACGAGTGAATCGGACCAGAATCCTCCAGGTGCCCTGCTACTCTAGTGCTCCAGATCAACGCCAAAGAGAAGTGGTCTCATGACTGATAAGTGAGCCGAAGGTATCTGGGCCCCGTCACCCCACCCGCCGCCTGGGGGACTCAGGACTCACCCTCCTGCCCATGAGGCACCACGTGCACAGGAGCCTCTCTGCGCGGTCACACAGAGGAAGCGACCGTGTTTCAGCCGCAGCTCTGATGGTCCATCTTCAGCCTCGCGGGGCAGGGGTTTACACTGTATAAAGACAGGTTGGAAACTCCAATCTTGTTTTTAATCCAACAAACTTTAAAAACACCTATAACATGTTAGAAACTATGGAAAAGTACAAAGATATCAGACATAGGATTTCTGTCTTCAAGGAGATTGAAATTTGGGGAAGAAGGTAATGTAGCCCGTCAGACCTGTGGAGAGATTAAATGGAGATATAATATGTTAAAGACTCTGGGGAGGAAGGGATTAATGCTGGAATGGAGCTGGATTTTACATATATATGTTAACATATATATATATGTCATATATATATATATATATATATATATAACATCTCATATATATATATATATATATATATATATATATATATATATATATGTAAAAAAAGTTTTGTGTGGTGCTAAGAATGGAAACCAAGGCCTTGTGCTCAGCCACTGAGCTAATTATTAGTCCTGGGGCAGCCTCCCTTTGACGTGGGTGTGGAGCTCTAGAATGACAAGGTTCTGGTCCAATCCACTCACTTTGTGGATGAGGCATTTAGGACCCAGAGAGGGCTACAGACTTATCCAGGGTCCCAGAGCCATGTGTTTGCACATCCAGGATTAGATGTCCTGAGACCCTCGTCATAGCCTGCATGTCAACGGCTGCTGTAGGAACTGGTGTCTCTCTACCAAACTCTTGCCTTCCTCCCTTCTCGGTCCCTTACGGTCCCAAAGCCAGGCTCAGTGGGCAGTGCTTGAGTTCTGGAACCCAAACACCGGCGTTTAAATCTTGGCTCTGCCGCCACCTATTAAACTGACAGTTAGCCAGGTGTGGTGGCGCACGCTTGTAATCCCAGTACTTGGGAGGCTGAGACAGGAGGATCTGGGTTCGCAGCCAGCCTCAGCTACTTAGTGAGGCCTTCCACAACTTAGTGGGACCCTGTTTCAAAATAAAGAATAAAAAATAGGACTGGAGATGTGACTCAGAGGTAGAATGGCCCTGGGTTCATTCCCCAGTACCGCCAAAAAAACAAAAACAAAAACAAAAACTGATGAGTTACTTAATAGCTTGTGCCCTAGTTTCTTCACCTGTAAAGTGGGAGACAGAGTGGTTGGGTCACTAAATGAGACACCATGCCACTCTTGGCACTAGGCTTGGAGACTAGTAATGCCCAGTGTGAGCGCTCCGTAAATGCTTGCCTAGGTAAGGGACCCACGTTTTCCTCTACAGTCCAAGCCTTTATCTTACATATTCAATGAGATCCTCGTGGATTGTGTTCATTGTCTTTGGCTAGGGCCGAGTTCTGACAGGAGAGGCCTGCTGCTCCCTCCTTTCCCTTGTGTACAACCGGAATGAGCCTGGAGGTATAGGGCTGTTTGGCTAAGGGGTTAGCACAACTTGGTGAAATCTACTTGGGGAGCTGAAAGCCACAACAATGGTGTAGGAAGGGACCCCAGGGACAACTTACCACGGTCTCTTCATTTTACAGAAAACTAAGACAAAGAGAAGTGAGGCGAAAAGACTCCTCACTTTCCAGTTCTTGGGTCACACACAACCAGGTAGAATCAGGACCCTGACCCTCCTTAACCCAAGGTGGAACCGACAAAACAAAACCACACATTCCCGTTTGCTTTTTTTTTTTTTTTTTTTTTTTTTTTTTTTTGCGGTACTGGGGATAGAACCCAGGGGCATTCTACCTCCGAGCTACATCCTCAGCTCTATTTTTTTATTCTTTGTTTTGAAACAGGGTCTCACTAAGTTGCGGAGTGCCTCACTAGGTAGCTGAGGCTGACCCCAAACCCGGGCCCTCCAGTCTCAGCCTCCCAAATGCTGGGATTACAAGCGTGCACCATCACGCCCGGCCCGTTGCTTGGAATTCTCGCTAATTCCAAGTGATTTGCGGGTAACAGGCTCATGAACCTCAAATTACTGTCACCAACAGAGACGGTGGCCTCGGAGGACAGCTCGTTCTGCAGTCAGTCAGACCTCAGATAACAGCCAGCGGAAAAAGGGCCTGGAGAAGGAGACGCGAGGCCGCCGCAAGATGGAAGAAGGTGGAGTATTCCCTCACGTCTTCTCCAGCTGGGCAATCAAAATCCCCTCCCTAGAGTAAAACCCTACTTGCTCAATCTTTGGGAAACTTAGAACCGTACAAAGAGGAGGGTAAAAAACAGAAACACCACCACCAGGCAGGACCGTACCGTCTTTGCACGGAGATACACTTTTATTTATCTATCTTATCTGTTACCATATAGAAATTCGACTGAACTCGAATAGACTCTTGCGTGCTGTCCTGATTGTTTTTGTTTTCTCTCTCTCTTTCTCCCTCTCCGCTGTCAGCGACAGCGACAGCGACTCCCATGACCCTGAACACTCTCCTCCTGCACCGCGTGGAGCTGGACTCTCTGGGCGTGTGCGCGCGGGGCGTGTGCGCGCGGGGCGAGTGCGCGCGGGGCGAGTGCGCGCGGGGCGAGTGCGCGCGGGGCGAGTGCGCGCGCGGGGCTGGGAAGGAAGCGGAGCCGGCGCTTCCGCGGCCGCGCCCCTCGGTGGAGCCGGGCCGGCCGGGAGCTGACCCCGAGCGCCGGCGAGTCTGCGCCCGCCCGCCGCCCCGCGCTCGCCTCCTGCGCCCGGGGTTACGCGGCGGCCGTCAGCGCGCACCTCATCAATAAGGCCGACAGGTCGCCGGCTCCGCGGCCATCCATCACCGCCCACACCCCTTCCCGGCCGCCGCGCACCCGCCCGAGCTCACCGAGCGCCCCGCACACCCGCCGGGCTCCGGGCGGCGCTTTTCTTTCTACCTCCGAGCTATACCCCCAGTTCTATTTTTTATTCTTGATTTTGAAACAGGGTCTCACTAAGTAGCTGAGGCTAGTGCGAACCTGGATCCTCCAGTCTCAGCCTCCCAAATGCTGGGATTACAAGTGTGCGCCACCACGCCCGGCTCAATTTTTAAATTTTTATACTTATTTAATTATTTGGTCCTGAGGATTGAACTCTCTGAAGCATTCTACCTCCAAGCTACACCCCCCAGCCTGATTTTTTTTATTTCCTATTTGGAAACAGGGTCTCACTAGGTTGCTGAGAGCCTCGCTAAGTTGCTGAGGCTGGCTTTGAACATGCCATCCTCCTGTCTCAGCCTCCCAAGTACTGGGATTACAAGAATTCCTAACAGTGCCGACCCTCCACTCCCCCCCCCCCTTTTTTTAAGCAGGGTCTCTCTAAGTTACCACATGCAGGGCAGGAACCTGCAACCCTCCAGTCTTGGCCTCCTAAGTACTGGGATTACGGGTGTGCACCACCATGCCCAACTTCTAATGTATTTTAAAGATGTGTTCCTTTGTTGGTGGTAGTGGTGGTTTGTTTGTTTGTGGTACTGGGGATTAAACCCAGGGACATTCTACCTCTGAGCTATACCTTCAGCCCTATTTTTTTATTCTTTATTTTGAAATAGGGTCTTACTAAATTGTAGAGGGCCTCACTAAGTAGCTGAAGCTGGCCATGAAGCCAGATCTTCTTTCTGGTCTTAGCCTCCCAAGTACTGGGATTACAAGCATGGACCACTACCCCCAGCTGTGTTCCTTTGGGTTTTTTTGTTTTTGTTTTTGTTTTTTGTTTTTTTGCGGTACTGGGGATTGAACTCAGGAGCATTCTACCTCCAAGCTACGCCCCCAGCCCTATTTTTTATTCTTTAGTTTGAAACAGGGTCTCACTAAGTTACGGAGTACCTCACTAGGTAGCTGAGGCTGGCAGAAAACCCGGAGCCTCCGGTCTCAGCCTCCCAAATGCTGGATTACAAGCGTGTGCCACCACGCCCGGCTTGTTCCTTTGTTTTTAAAGAGCTGTAAGGGATCATAGAAAAGCTCTAGCACAATCCATACATTTCACAGATGAGGAAACCCAGGCTCTAGGCGGGAGGCTGGCAGGCCCGAGGCCACACAAGCAGGCGGTGATGGAAACCTGACCAGACTCTGTTGGCCCTTGGTGCTGCCTGTGACTGATGTTTGGCGTCAGATGCAGGGAATGGGTGGTAAAGTGGCCCGTGGCGTAGATTCTAGATGTGCCTGTTTGTGTATGAGTAGTGTAGGGTCTGCACAATTCCTGACCACCTTCCGTGTGCGTGTGTGTGTGTGTGTGTGTGTGTGTGTGTGTGTACACTGGTATGTATGTACCTACACCCACTCACATGTGTGTTGAGGTTGGGAAAGCAAATGGCAGAGAAACAAAACACCTATGTGTTAAAAATAGTTCTTTGAAAGCCAGGCATGGTGGCACACACCTGTAATCCCAGTACTTAAGAGGCTGAGACAGGAGGACCACAGGTTCACGGCCAGCATCAGCTGCTCAGTGAGGCCCTCTGCAACGTAGGAAGACCCTGTTTCCAAATAAAGATTTAAAAATAGGGCTAGGGGTGTAGCTCAGAGGTAGAATGCCCCTGGGTTCCATCCCTAGTACTGCAAAATAAATAAATAAATAAATAAATAAATAAATAAATAAATAAATAAATAAATAAATAAAATAGTTCTTCGAGTTCATTGAACACTTGTTGTCTCCCAAGAAGGTAACATGGCTTCCCTTCCCGCTCTGTCTGTTCTGGCTCTTGCTCCTGAGCCTGTTGTCAGGACTCATTTCTGGATAATCTCCAGTGTGAAAGTGGAGTGAGCGTTAGTTTGCAGGGTGCCCAGCATGGAGTCCGCACTCAGGGGCTTCAGTTCTTGTAAGAGAATTTGGGAAGCTCAGATTCCGAGGATACGGGCTGAAAGAACTTACAGGGAACGGAGGAGGATGGAGTTGGCCTGGCTTACCCACAGTCCTCCTGGGGTAAGGAAGCCGGCCAGACTACCAGGGACACCCCCCATCCTGTACCCCTACCTTGCCCCTAATTCGCCATCCTGGTGCTGTCCTGGTTATGATCTAGTGTTCCGGCTGTGATCCGGTGCTCTCCTGGTTGTGATCCGGCATCTTTTCCACTTCTTTCCCTTCTCACCTTTTGTTCTTCTCCTGTCTCATTAGCAAGCTCTCCAGGGTGAGCCTTTCAGGGAATATTGGCTAGACCAAACTGCTTTGTTTCCGAACAGGAAACACAATGTTTTGGTTTGTTTTTCTTTTGGTGCTGTTTTCTTAGTGTTGATGTTGTTGGTTTTTTTAAATTCAAGTGTAAAGGATTAAATTAAAACCAAGGATCCGAGCTGGGAATGTAGCTCAGGGGCAGAGCCTGGCCTAATGTGCTTAGCCTGCAGGAGGCAGATCCCCAGCACAAAGGTTGGGGGGGTCCGGGGGTGGGTGGGTGACAGATGGCTGTCTGTTAACTTTAACACACAGTTCTTCTTCCACTACTACAGAAGGTTGACTGAAGTTAGGAATAGTGATGTTATCAACAACTCTAGAAAGAGAGAGAAACGATCTCTACCTCTGTCTACCAATCTGCCAACTTTTATTGAGGATACAAGGTAGAAAAGCCTTCGAGGTAGCCGGTCAGTGACTTTGTGGTTCTCATGCGATATCCATTAAATAATAATAATAATAAGTCCATTCAGATACCAGTAGGCAGCGGGGCATGGTGGCACACGCTTGTAATCCCAGCATTTGGGAGGTTGAGACCAGAGGATCCAGAGGTTCGCAGCCAGCCTCAGCTGCTTAGTGAGGCCCTCTGCAACTTAGCGAGACTCTGTTTCAAAATAAAGAATAAAAAATAGGGCTGGAGGTGTAGCTCGGAGGTAGAATGCCTCTGAGTTCAATCCCCAGTACCGCAAAAAAAAAAAAAAAAAAAAAAAAAAAAGATACCAATAGGCTTCATCTGGCACAGAGAACGTCCTTCCTGTCACCTTTTACCTGCAGGGTACCCCATCTATGTGGACATCACGAACTGCACCTGAGTGTAATGAAAATTGACATAAGAGCCAGGTGCAATGGTGCACACCTGTAATCCCAGTGCTTAGGAGGTTGAGACAGGAGGATCACAGGTTTGAGGCTGGCCTCAACAACCTAGCAAGAACCTATTTAAAAATTTAAAAAAGCCAGGCATGGTGGTGCACGCTTGTAATCTCAGTACTTGGGAGGCAGAGACAAGAGGATCCGAGTTCGAGGCCAGCCTCAGCTACTTAGTGAGGCTCTCTGCAACTTAGTGAGACCCTGTTTCAAAAATAAAGAAAAAAAAATGGGACTGGGGGTGTAGCTTGGAGGTAGAATGCCCCTGGGTTCAATCCCCAGTACTGAAAAAAAAATTTTTTTTAAAAAAGAACTGGGAGCCGGACGTGGTGGCGCACGCTTGTAATCCCAGCATTTGGGAGGCTGAGACCGGAGGATCCGGGTTCGAGGCCAGCCTCAGCTACCTAGTGAGGCACTCCGCAACTTAGACTCGGTTTCAAAATAAAGAATAAAAAAAATAGGTCTGGGGGTGTAGCTCAGAGGTAGAATGCCCCTGAGTTCAATCCCCAGTACCGCAAATAAATAAATAAATAAATAAATAAATAAATAAATAAATAAATAAATAAATAAATAAATAAAAAGAACTGGGAGCCGGACGTGGTGGCGCACGCTTGTAATCCCAGCATTTGGGAGGCTGAGACCGGAGGATCCGGGTTCGAGGCCAGCCTCAGCTACCTAGTGAGGCACTCCGCAACTTAGTGAGACTCGGTTTCAAAATAAAGAATAAAAAATAGGGCTGGGGGCATAGCTCGGAGGTAGAATGCCCCTGAGTTCAATCCCCAGTACTGAAGAAAAAAAAATAAAAAAGAACTGGTAATATAGCTCAGAGGTAGAATGTCCCTGAGTTCAATCCCTAGTACCAAAGCAAACAAAACCCCCCAGAAAATTGGCCCAAGAATCGGAGCCAGAGTAACCGCTACACAACCATCACGAGGGCTGGATATAACCTTGCATGGGAAGGCCGTGTGTCACCAAATGCTTTTTCCTTAACCCATTCAATCCTACTCTTTTTTTGTGTGTGTGTGGTACTGGGGATTGAACTCAGGGGCATTCTACCTCCAAGCTTCACACCCAGCCCTATTTTATTATTTATTTTGAAACAGGGTCTCACTAAGTTGCGGAATGCCTCACTAGATAGCTGAGGCTGGTCGCGAACCTGGATCCTCCGGTCTCAGCCTCCCAAATGCTGGGATTACAAGCGTGCGCCACCATGTCTGGCTCATTCAATTCTACTCTTGCGGGCAAGCCTCATTTCTCCTTAAAGCCTAGGCCTTAACTTTCACGTGCATCAGGGGACTGGGGGACAAACCCAGTGTCTGCTGCCTGCCTGGGTTTCCCTCCCCCCAAGCATGCAGCAGGCTGCCTGGCAGAGGCAGGGTTGCTGAGAGCGGTTTAGCAATCCCCAAGCTCCTGGGGTCTGGCTCCAGGCCCCTTAGGATGCTAGACCGGGATAACCTTCTCTTCTGTGCCACCCTCCCCACTGTCTGCCGTGACACATGAGTGTGGCTGTGCTCGTGTGTGCACTCGTGTCATTCAGGCAGCAGCTAGGTCCTGCAGCTGTGCCTAGGATGGACCACCGTAGCCATTCCTCTGGACCTAGGACACACGGTGGGGGAGGGCCAACCTTGGAACCTGGATCTTTTCAAAACAAAGCCAAGGCTTTCCTGCACACATAAATCACTCCTCTGAAGGTGGGAGTCAAGCGTGCACCAGGGACGTGGGGGCTCTCCCACCCAGCACCGAGGCCAGGGCTGCAGGGAGGGGCTGAGCATCTTATCCTGCCCCGGACAGACACACTCTCCCACCCCCTTACAAAGTCCGACTTCTTGAAGTGTAATTTGTATGCCAGAAAAATCACTCCTTTTAGCATACAATTTTATGACTCTTGACAAACACAAATTGTACAACCATCCCCTCAATGGCCACATGGGAATAGTTCATCCCCCTCAGGTCCCTCACGTCTCTACTCAGTGCTCTCTGGTTCCCTGCCTCTGGCGGCCTCTAACAGATCTTTTTTTTTTTTGCGGTACTGGGGATTGAACTCAGGGGCATTCTACCTCCGAGCTATGCCCCCAGCCCTATTTTTTATTTATTTTGAAACCGAGTCTCACTAAGTTGCGGAGGGCCTCACTAGATAGCTGAGGCTGGCCGCGAACCCGGATCCTCCGATCTCAGCCTCCCGAATGCTGGGATTACAAGCGTGCGCCACCACGCCCGACTCCAGTCCTATTTTTTTATATAATTTTTATTGGTGCATTGTAATCATACATCTTTGTTAGGTACAAGCTAGTAGAGGCATACTCCAGCCCTATTTTCATCCAGAGACACAGTCACCCTAGGTTGCCCAGGCTGGCCTCTGCCCTGTGATCCTTCTGCCTCAGCCTCTAGAATACAGGCAGGGACCACTGTGCCAGGCAGAGGTTCATCACTCCTGACTGGTAAGGCAAGCAGCCCCCTTTCCTCCCCTGCTCTGAGCTCCTTGGACACCCAGGAGAATGTGGGCAGCTGGGACTGGGCATCTCCAAGCTTCCTGGGAAAAGGGGAGGGAGGGAGGTGCTGTGGGTGGAGCTCCAGGGAGCCCCGCCCCCTCCTGAGTGAACTCCTGCCAGCTCTCTCCACGGGACCCTGGGCTTCAGGTCACTCCCCAGTGGCTCCCAGCACGCTGGCAAGTTGCAGTTCACTAGCAAATTCCATGCTGAAGCGGGGGATGGGGCTGCACCTAAGAATTCCGACTTAAAGGGGAGAGCACTGCCCGTGGGGTGGTGCAGGATACTTGGAGGATGGAGGGTCTGAGGCCAGCCTCCACTACTTAGTGAGACCCTGTTCCAAAATTTAAAGAAAAATAAGTTGACTAATTATTATTATTACTTTTTTTTTTTTGGCAGTACTAGGGATTGAACCCAGAGGCATTCTACCTCTGAGCTACACTGCCAGTTCTATTTTCAAGTCTTTATTTTGAAATAGGGTCTCACTAAGTTCTGGAGGGCCTCACTAAGTAGCTGAGGCTGGTTGCGAACCTGGATCCTCCGGTCTCAGCCTCCCAAGTACTTCTAGGATTACAAGTGTGCACCACCACGCCCGGCTCTAATTAATTAATTTTTAAAAGGGCTAGGGGCGTGGCTCAGAGGCACAATGCCCTGGGTTCAAAGGCTAGGACAGAAGAGGGGGTGGGAGAAAGTACCCTCCTCCTGCCATCAACATGCCATCAAACATGCCCGAGGACTCAAGTACAGAAAAGCTGAAACCTGGCCCAAAGAGTTGGGGGTTTTAGTGGATTGATGATTGATTGATTGATTGTTGATTGATTTTGTGGTACTGGGAATTGAACACAAGAGGCATTCTACCTCGGAGCTGCATCCCCAGACTACTTCTTCTTCTTCTTCTTCTTCTTCTTCTTATTATTATTATTATTATTATTATTATTATTATTATCATTATTATTTGAGGTACTGGGGATTGAACTCAGGGGCATTCTACCTCTGAGCTATACCCTCAGCCCTATTTTTTATTCTTTATTTTGAAACAGGGTCTCACTAAGTTGCAGAGTGCCTCACTAGGTAGCTGAGGCTGGCCGAGAACCCGGATCCTCCTGTCTCAACCTCCCAAATGCTGGGATTACAAACTTGTCCCACCACACCCAGTTTGTTTCTTATTTGGAAACAGGATCTCACTAGGTTGCTGAGAGCCTCACTAAATTGCTGAGGCTGACCTTGAATTTGCAATCCTCCAGTCTCAGCCTCCCCCAAGTACTGGGATTACAAGCATGCACCCCCACACCCAGCTTTGAGGAATGCATCTTTGGTGGTGTCTCTTTGTTGAGGTGTATGTGTATGTGTGTGTGTGTGTGTGTGTGTGTTACTGAGGATTGAACCCAGGGGCATTCTACCTCTGAGCTACACCCTCGGCCCTATTTTATTTTTATTTTGAAACAGGATCTACTAGGTTGATGAGAGTCACTACTTGCTGAGGTTGTCCTTGAAACTGCCATCCTCCTGTCTCAGCCTCCCAAGTACTGGGATTACACGCGTGGGCCAACCACACCCGACTTGAACCTCAGTGCTTTTATTCACTCTGTTCAGAATAGAGTAAGTGCACAGAAGGGGCAGTCTAGCTCCCCAAGCTCAGTGCGCCCCCCAGCCCTCCTGTCGTTGCAAGAAACCAGTCCTTCTCGAAAGCAATTGCCTGGAGCCGAGCCGGAGGTGAGGAAGGGCGCCGTCCGCCCCGTGGGCGCCTGCAGCAGGAGGTCCAGGACTGGGAAGCCCGGGCCTGTCCATGGCGGGCCCTCGGGGGCGGGCGAGGACAGCGGACCCAGGCGCCGCGCTGTTTTCGCACTTGGGCTTCGCGCTTCCCGGACACTTTCCTGCCTCTCGCTCCGCCGCCCCCGCTCTCGGCGCCGACCTGGGCGTCTTCCGCCGCCCTGGGTCACCTCGGGCCGCGGCCGGGCGAGGCGGAGGGGGCCTGGCGGCTGGGCGTCCCCGCCACCTTGGGCCCGGGCGGCCCGGGTGGGAGCAGTCCCGAGCTGGCGCTGGGGACCCCGAGGCCCCTTCCTCCCTGCAGCCCCCCGATGTGCGCGCCGGGTCCGGCGACTGGCTGCTCTCCAGCCCGTGCGTGTCCACCGATGACCACTGGCCTTCTCCGGGCCAGGCAGGGACCCCTGGACTCCGGATGACCTCCTTCGTGTCGGGTCCTCTCTCTTCCCAAGGGGCTGGGACCCTTTCTGCTGCTTTGTCTTCCGGTCCTGTCGCCTGCCTGTCTCAGTCTCTCGACTCAACTCCTAGCTGGCTTTCTCTCCTTTCTCCTCTTCCAAGCTTCCTCCTTCCTGCACCCGACCTCTCTTCTCTCTTCTCTTCCCCCCCCCCCAATTCCTTGCTTTGTTTTTTCCTATAGCACTCTTCACCATTGAACACTCTCTACATTTGTGTGGGAGGGGCACTGGGGATTAGGAAGAGGGTATTATCACTAGGTTGATGAGAATCTCACTACTTGCTTGAGGCTGTCCTGGAACCTGCGATCCTCCTATCTCAGCCTCCCAAGTCCTGGGATTACAAGCGTGTGCCACCGCACCCCGGGAACACTCTCTACATTTGACTTAAGCTCCCAGAGGGTAGAAGTTTTCTCTAGTTCCACCCTGAGCAGCCACACTTGGAATGTTCAAGACATGTGGAATGAATGAATGAATGAATGGATGGATGAATGAATGAATGATCTGTCTTGGATCTGTCTCACTCCCTCTCACTGGACGGCCTTCCTGTCTTTCTTCCTTTTCCCTCCTTCCTCTTGTTTCTGTCCCTCCTCCACTTTCTCTCTGCCTCAGTGTCTGACTTGGTCCCTCTGTCCTTCCAGGATTTATAGATAGATAGATAAATGAGTCTGAGCCCTTTTATTCTTTCTTTCGTTTGTGCTGCTGGGGCTTGAACCCAGGGTGCCCAGGTGCCATGTGTGCCAGGCAAGTGCCGCACCCGTGGGCCACATCCCTGGCCCTGGCTCACCTGTGGTCTTTGCCACGTACATCCCTGGAAGCCCTGCTGCCTTTCCCGACAGTGGCCGCGGCTCAGCACCCAGCTTCTCCTGAAGCTGAACTCCCTCCCCAAGCCCTGCCTGTGCGCTTCTTCCCACTGACTTCAGGGACCTGAGGAGTCTCCTCAGGGGCAGCCTCAATCTTGCAGGACAGTTTGTAGGTAAGGGAGGGCTGGGACTCCTGCAACCAGGACTGGGCTCTGCCCTCCACCTCGGTCCTTTTCTGAGAAATGGGGGTGGGGTGGGGGTGGGGCTGATGCTGTGCTCCTGGGGCTGAGCCCTTGGAGGGAGCTTTTTATTCTCCATCTCCCGCTAATAGCACCCTGAGAGGTGCTTTAGCAATCCTTTGTAAATTCAGCCATTGCACAGTACCTACTGTGTGCCAGCCGTGGTCGCTACCCTCATAGGGCTTACCTTCTGGGGTGTGTGTGTGTGTGTGTGTGTGTGTGTGTGTGGTAGGATGGGAGTGTGGGCAGTCAACCACAGACAGACCAATGGATGATTTTAGGGGACAGAAAGACCTACGGATAGAGGAAACGATCTTCTTATGCAAGCCAGGAAAATTAGCCGTTCTCTTACTCTGGGGTCCGCGTTGGCAGGGCCGTGACGGGGGAGGAGGGAGGACCGACAAGCTAAAGCATGGGGACCACGTTGCCAAGAGTGATCCGGGGGGTGTCAGTGTTGGTCTGCAGGCTCGGAACTGGCCCCGAGGGAGAAGTGGGCCGTGGGTGCAGGGAGCTTCCTCCTCCTGCTGTTTTCTGAGGTCCTTCGGTGAGGAGGGAATGAGAGTCAGTTCCGGAGCGCGTAGAGGGACGTTGGCCAGGGCGCCAGTGTGGCTACTGCGCCCGGAGCTTGGGGTTCGCTGACCCCGAGGCTGTGCCAGGACTCGAGGGCGCCAGGACCGGGTTTCAGTCTTGGCCTTGATGGCCCGGCTCGGACCCGGAGAGCACCTCCCCATTGAACAAGCCTCTGGCATCCTTCCCGACTTCAGCAGAAACGTTCAGACCGTGCTGTTCGCTTTTCTTTCGGGGCTCTCAGATGATCAGACATGTATGGTTTCATTTTAAATTGATTTCAACTTTTAAATATCAGACATGCTCATTCAAGGAAAATCTAGAGATTTAAAAAGGAGTTTGTCCATTATAAAAATGCCATGGTAGAAGACTGATACTAAATAAATGGGGGGGGGGGGAAAGTACTAAGACTCAAGAATCCACATTAGAGACCTACGCATGGCTTTGCTCCTCTGGATTAGTGCCTTAACCTCTCTGGGCCTGTGCGGGCTCATTTTTAAGACACGGCTGGTGGTGCTTTCTCTCCCTCTTTTTAGACTGGAAATACTGTCGCTTCCTAGAGAGAAGTGGGGGGAAGGTGTTTGAGAATGAGCAGTAATCTGGACGTGACTATAAAATTGAGGGTGTGTGCCGCAAACTCGGGCGTAGAGACCAGGAGCACCAGGAAGCATCTGAGGGTCTGTGGGGAGAGCCGGCTCTCCCTGTGCAACACCTAACCATATTTTAAAACCAAGGCAATTAAAAAGCGAGGTCGCTTCCTCCTTGCCCCTGACGGGTCTGTGGGCAGGAGGCTGAAGACCCAGCAGCAATAGGGGTGCAGAGCTCAGTTTCGGGAGGACGGGACCAGGGTCTCTGGGTCCACCCCTTTTCTTCCAAGAATTCCAGGTGTCCGAAGCCCAGGGGAAGGAAGAAAGGTAGGTCTACGGGACCGTGCCACTTAATTCGTTCTCCATTTTTGCATTAGCCAGAGCGGGGCCCTCTGTTCTTGGCGCTGGGCTCTGGAAGCTTGTACCGGGGGCTGGGCTGCTGGGGCCGGTGTCCTAGACAGCCACAGAGCGAAGGACGGTGGCCGCGGCTGGGAGCTTGAGGACCCGCAGGGACAGGACCCGGCATTCGTTCAGCGCGGGTCACTGCACGTCGGATCCCGAGGCTTTGCGGCTTTGCGCACGGGTCCGCAGAGGCACCGCGCATCGGGGAGGGGTTCGTTCCACCAGACGAGAGTTGACTTAACAGAGCTCCCTCGCCAAGCCTCTCTCAAGGGATTTCTCATTTCCGATTATAAGACTCTGGAGACCTGGTGAGGGACCCACATTTTTTTCAGGCGTCGTTTTTCTTTGGATGCGGAGGCTTATTCCTGCAGGGTGCTGAGGAGCCCCTGCCCCCCCCCCAACCCCAGGAACTGAGATCTCCCCCCCCCCCACGTCGTCCTTGGTTGAAAGCACACCCTTGTGTGTTTGTGGAAAATCACTGGCACCCTGCGCCGGGGTGACCGTCTCGGGTCTCACTGAAATCCCAGCATCCTGCTATTTATTTATTTATTTATTTATTTATTTATTTATTTATTTATCAAGAGTATTCGAGTTCAAACCCCTCTGTACATCATGTTCAGCCTACAGTGTTGTTTCTATTGGGGTACCGACGGGCTCAAGTCCCAGGAGCCTTCAAGGAACAGGAAAACGCCATTTATTCTCGTGCCCTAGAGAGAATCTTCTTTCAAGAGTTTAGTCCATCGAAGTAATTCTTATTTGTCAACAGTCTCATGACCTGACGCGCTAGGTCGTTAAACCTGGGACTTTAGTTAAAAAGAGGAAAGGAGGATGGGAAGGAGGGAAGGAGGGAGGGGGAGAGAGAAAGAGGAGAGAGAGGGAGAGAGGAGAGAGAAGAAGAAGAAGAAGAAGAAGAAGAAGAAGAAGAAGAAGAAGAAGAAGAAGAAGAAAGAAGAAGAAGAAGAAGGGAAGGAAGGAAGGAAGGAAGGAAGGAAGGAAGGAAGGAAGGAAGGAAGGAAGGAAGAAAAAGAGAGGCGAGGTGCCCGCAGAAGTCCCCCTGTAGATTATGGGAAAGGAACGCGGTAGGACCTGTGATTGGGGGCTGGGCCACGCGCCCCAGGCCAAACCAGGGACATCCTCCTTAAAAATAGCCACAGGCCTGAACCTCGGGGCGCCCAGCCCCCTGCCCCCTCCCCTCGGCGGCCTCCGGAGTAAGAGCGACGCCGGAGAACTCTTGGAGGCCGCCGATAAAGCTCCTCCGGCGGGCCAGCGAGGCCTTGAAATGCTCCCGGCTCCTGGCAACTGGCGCGCGCTCGGTCGCCCCAGCTCCCGCCCAAGCCGAGGGAGAAAGGGAGGGGGGCAAGGGAAAATAAAAACACCTCCCAAAGTGGAGACGTCGGTCAACCACCTCTGGTCCGTCCTTGAGCCGAGGCCTTCGGGGAGAAATGTGGGGCGCCGGGCCCAGAGAGAAAATGTCTCGGGAAACAGACACACACAAAAAAGTCTCGGTCCCGGGCGCCTTTGAGAATCTTCTCGGCCCCGGGCTCCCGGCCTTTCAGCCCGCCGGCGGGCAGCGTAGGTAAAGGACCTCGGGTGGGGTCTCTGGCTAGGAGCCGCGGCCAAAGAATCGGAGTTGGTGGCAGGCAGGCGCTAGCAGGCTATTCCATCCCGGAGTCTCACCACGAGCGCACAGGGCAAAGTGTATAGAGGATCCTGGAGTTGGGGAGGGGGAGAGTCGTGGGGGCGGCGAGAGACCGTGACTGCAGGACGCCGCACCTGGCCCTGCAGCTGGTGTCCCGACGCACAGAGCAGCCAGGATCTTTGGGGTTGGACATGACCCTCCGGCACACTAAGCCCCGAACCTCCAGTTTGTTTGCCAAGAAACCTACTGCCTGGTCCCCAAGCTGGGACCCCGGCAGCGCCGAGGCCACGAATACGCGCGGAGGAGAGACTGGGGCAGATTCGGATTCGCCTAAGTCCAGACCTTCGGTTGTCCTTGAAAGCCTCAGCAGGCCCCGTAACACAGGCCCAAGGCTCGGTACCTCTCCGGCTCAGCCCAGGGTGCGGGGGCCCATTTCGCATAGGGCGGGTAAGATCCCACCCTCTCCGCAGCATCTGGAGGTGGGCAGATCCAGGTGTGCTGGAGAGAGCGCTGTTCCCCGGCGCCGGCCTCCGGGATCCCCAGGACTCCCTCCCGCCTAAACCCCCGGGCCTCAAATCTGCAGCGCCAAATTCTGCCAAGGTTCGGGGCTGGGAACTGGGGCGCGCTGGAGAAGGGACGCTAAGCGTATCGCCCCCAGCCTCCCCGGCGCCAAGGGGCGGCAGCTGCTGGCTGCCCGGGGGGCGGCGTCGGTGCGTCCAGCCCACGGGGAGGCCTTCGCCCTGTTTTCTGTCCTCTGCTAAGGCCGCTCTGGACCTCCGCACTTCTCTCAGGGAAGAGAATCCCCCCGCGCAGCCGCGCTCAGTTCTTCCTCTGGGATTTTCCTGAGAATCCCCAGGAGCTGGCCACGATCCCAGGAAGGGGGGGTTTCCTTCCAATCCATCCCGCGCCCAAGCCTGCTCCGCTGCGCCCGGGTTGCCCTCCCGCGGGCCGGGAATTCACCACCGATTCTCAGCTGCGGAAGCGGGTGTCACCCCTGGCCTTTGGGCGCAGCACGGGTTTCGGGTAGAGTGTTATCCCAGCCCTCCCCGATCCCTCTAATCTGGTACGAGAAACCTGAGCTCGAGGGAAGAAATGGGACCTTAAAGGGGGGGGGGGGGAGTTTAACCGAAAGCGTGAGAGCCGCGGCCGGCGGTTATCTGGGGCTGAAGGCTGCGGTAATCGATGGGTTATTTTTACGCGGTAATAGGGCCCTGCGATTGCTCTATTAACCTTTAGACCTGTCGAGGGACGCTGGGGCTCACAGCCCCGCTGCGCCAGGGCCTGCGGGCGCTGACGCCGACTCCAGACTCCAGTCTGACACCCTCCCCGCCCCCACCCTTGGGAGAAGACTCCGGTCCCAGGAGGAGTCCTGTCCGCTGGGGAGCGTCTCTGGACGGCCCAGCTCCCCAGGCAGGGCCGCCACCACCACCGCCACCGCGCCCTTTAGACCGGGGCAGCCGCCGTTGATGGATGCAGGGAAAACTGGGAGAGGTTGGAAGGTAGATGGCCGGAGAGAGAGAGAGAGAGAGAGAGAGAGAGAGAGAGAGAGAGAGAGGCCGCTGGGATGGGGTGCGCGTTTTGCATAAACACATAAAATTGAGTGCTGGTTCGGGGGTTTTTTGTGCCCTGTAGTCACCACGGGCGGTTGGGAAGACAGAAAGGAGGCTTGGTTCTCCACGCTCTGACTTTGGGGGGCCAGTCGGGGATTTGGGGTCGCCGATGTCTCTCTGCAGATCGGGGCTGGGAGGACCTCCCCCACTCCACCCCCCAACACACACACACACACACACACACACACACACACACACACACACTACTCCGGCCGGCGGGTCGTCCCCGGAGCCAGGCCTGAGCGGTCACCTGCCCCTCTCCCAGCCCCGCCCCTCGCCCACCGCGGCTGGCCGCTGACCACTGCGGGCTGGGGAGCGAGCGAGGGAACTGGCGAATAAAGCGAACCCTGGGCAGCACAGCAAACCGCAGCGAGCTCAGGCTGGGCGGCGGCGGTAGCGCTTCGCCGTTTTCCGAGGAGATCCCAATGCGCTTGGACTTTGCCTGCTGGGGGAGTTTTTTTTTTTTTTTTAACAGCCCGCAGCTGGGCGCCCAGCGGAGGTGCAGCCCCGGCCGGTCACCCCCGCCCCCGCCGTGCACGTGACTCCCTCGGGCCACTCAGCGCCCGCGAGCCGATCGCCGCGGTGGGGAGCGCGCCCGAGCCGGGGACTCGCCGCCACCCGCACCGTGGCCGCCAGAGGCGCCGCCGCCTGCGCTGCAGCTCCGGGGCGCCCGGGGAGCGCGCGCCCGCTCTCCAGGAAGCTCCAGACCCGGCAGGTAGGACTTTTTTTTTTTTTTTTCCTTCTTCTCGCTCTTTCCCGGGACTCGCCCCGGTGTGCCTGGGCGTGGAAAGGCAGTCGGTAGGTGGAAAGGGGTCCTCGGTCCCTCCCGTCTCCCCCCAACTGCCTAAGGCCTGCTCTGCTGGTGACTTGGCGGGGAGCGAAGCGGAGAGGGGTTTCCGAAAAGCGTTTGGATGCTTTTGCAATGAACTGAAAACACTTGAATCTGCCCCAAGTGCGGATCGCTCAGCCCTTGCTCGGGCCTGGGTCGCCATGGTGGCCCGATGAAATCCCCCTGACCGACCGACGGACCTGGGGCAGGCCTCACCGCCGCGCGCACTTGGAGGGGCGCAGGGTCGCCTGCCCCGGACCCCCGGCGCAGCGGGACGGGGGAGCTGGGGTGGGGGTGTTGCCGACGCCACCCCGAGGTCCCGCCGGACTTTTTATGCCTTTCTGGCCAGTCTTCTCCCCCTCCAAACGGGGTCCCAAGAGCTCAGTGCCCCGCACCAAGCCACAACCTCACCCACCCTCATTGCCTCCGGAGCCGGAACCCGGCGGAGAGCTGTGACGGTCCGCCCCTGGCCGGCCGCGGCTAGCTCCCCAGGTCCACCGTAGGTCGCTCGGCTCTGGCCTGCGGGTGCACGGCGGCCACCCTTGGGAGAGAGGGATGCCTAGGTGGTGCACGGCCACCAGGTCGCGCCTTTCTTTTGGGGGCGGGATGGTGAGGGACCCCAGGCCGTAGAAGTCCCGGGCAGCACGGCCCGCGCTGCTGGGAAAGTTGGGTAAGCACCTCCAGAAAACATTTCCTGTGCTGCTCAGAAAAGGCGTTTAAAGAAAACAGAGTTTCAATGGGTGGAACACACACAAACACACACACTTCGGAGTCTCTCCAGCTAAGGTTTCAGCCAAGCGTCATTATTGGTGACCAGCGTGTGACAATTGGCTGTGTGGTAGGCCCACAGCGATGGCGCGGGCTGACACGGGGGACGCAATGACCTGGGAAAGGACGCGGACATTCGGGCCCTTTCAATTTTCTCTCTCTCTCTCAAAAGTAGATCAGAAAGGGGCCTGTTGGCTAAGTCGCGAAAAGGGAAAGTATTTTCCTTTCGGCCTGCGGATTTGGCAGGAACTGGGACGAGTGTTCTGACCGAGAGGGAAGCGGGCACAGGCCGGGCTTCCCGTGCAAGTCTCCCGGGCTCCCTTGGCGGTGGGCAGAACCGAGGTCGGATTGCAAAACAAGCGAGGATCTTGTAAAGGGAAGAGTTTCTTGTCTCTAGAGAAAGGCGTAGAGGGGTATTTTCTCCACCTTCTATTGTTCCCGTAATCCCACTTGAAGGTAACGTGTCAGCCATTTGAAAAGGCAGAAAAGGCAGGAGAAACAAGTGTTAACATTTGTAACATTTTTAGCATTTACATTTTAAAGCTTGCAAATTAGCACCTATATACTGGAAATTGGATTACAAAATTCTGAACCTCCTTCCTTTCCTGCTGTTGTGTGCCAAAAGAAAATTTTACAAGGTTGCCCTGCGGGAGTTGAGGTTTACAGAAAATGCAATGAAATAAGTCAGCTATTTGATTTAAAAATTAAATACTGGATATTTTATTAACGCTAAACTATATATCTACTTATTGAAGCCCAGAGATTACTAGGAGGTATTGATTTTTTTTTTGCCTTTGTTTTTAAAAGGAAAAATTAGTAACCTCAGATCAGAATTTTTTTTATTCGTTTGGCAGGTCAGACATGGTGTTGCTCTCCTGTAGTCTCAGTACTTGGGAGGCTGAGACAGGAGAATCACAGGTTCGAAGCCAGCCTCGGCAGTTTAGTGAGACCCTGTTTCAAAATTTAAAAAATGGCATAAAAAGGAGTCAGGGTGTAACTCAAATGTAGAATGCCCCTGAGTTCGATTCCTAGCACCCAAAACAAACAAAAAAATCAAAACAACAACAAAAAAACCAAACAAAAACTGTTTGTTGTATATATATTTTTTTCAGTACTGGGGATTGAACCCAGGGGCATTCTACAGGTGAGCTACGCCCCCGGTCTTATTTTTTATTCTTTATTTTGAAACAGGGTCTCACTAAGTTGAGGAGAGCCTCACTAATAGCAGTGGAGGCTGGCTTGAACCTGGATCCTCTGGTCTCAGCCTCCCAAGTACTGGTGGTTACAAGCATGCTTGACCACAGCCTGGCTTGTTGTATATCTTGAAAGCAAATAATAAACCATTCAGCAGTTATCATGTGACTTTATAATACAATTTAATTCCATTATTACTATTGATGTTGCAAAATGGTGGAAAGTATTATTTAGTGTCTATGTAGTAAAGAGTCTAGTTTCAGGAATTTTAGAATAAAGATGATCATTTATTATAATATATATTGTGCGAGGCACTTATGGTACACTAGAAATCTGTAATAAATAGGCAACTGTTTTATAGAACTTTCTGCGTGCCTGTTAAAACAGTCTTAGAAGGCCTTGTTATATATAAATGCTTTATGTACGTTAATTTACAATCCACATTCACAATTCTCACAATGACTATGAAACAGGTACCTTTAATATCTGCACTTTGCAGATGGGAAACAGGCAGAGAGAGAGAGAGAGTTAGTTCAGTGATTCATCTAAA
Source organism: Graphiurus murinus (assembly GCA_004027655.1). Taxonomy (NCBI): domain Eukaryota; kingdom Metazoa; phylum Chordata; class Mammalia; order Rodentia; family Gliridae; genus Graphiurus; species Graphiurus murinus. Next base: position 27,777 of record PVLC010002762.1, read on the forward strand.
GTTTATTCATTCAGTAAATGGCAGAGCCTAGCTTTAGTACATGGTTCAATTAATATCCTTGTAAGTCTACCTTGGCAATAAAAAAGAAACCACTTTCAAGAGTAGCTGCCTGTTCTTCAGGGGAAAAGTGTGGATGTAGCAGGGGTGGGACTCCTGCTTCCCACCCCCCTCCGCACTTTGATCTTAGACAAGTTTTAAAACTTTCCAATATTTCAGTTCCTTCTTCTGTAAAATGAGGAAAGACACCTTTACAGAATAGGGGTGTAGAGAAAAGGACCTGGAGCATAAAAGCAGAGCTCTTGATTTTTTTGGGGGGGATCCCCCCAGAAAAAAAAAATGCCCTGGTGACATCAAAAAACCCAGAATGCCAGGAAGCAACCGGCAAAGTCGCCTGGACCCTTGGTTCTGTCTTCCCGCAGTTCCTTGGTGTGCTGATTCTGCATATGTGTGAACCGAGATTCCACACGTAGAACCTCTGTGAACTAGAATGGTTCAGGGTCTATAAAGTGACCTGGAACATTCTTCCTGCTTTTCTGGTCCCCATATGCAATCTGCAAGATGTCTAATATTCAACTATTCGCAAGCAATATGTAGCTTGTCTGACTTGACATCCACGTGGTGCAGTGTATGGATAAAGGGTTTCATGAGCCTTTTTTCGAGATTTAGCAGACACGGTTGCTCATTTATAAACATTTGGACTCTACCTAGCTTTTTTTTTTTTTTAAGATTACAAACAAAACTATCTTAGGTTGCTGGTTTTTATAAAGTTTTGTCACTGCCTTCCCCACCCACCCACGATCAATCTAAAATTCTTTCTTGATCTTGGAGAGAAGTAGGGGAAGGAAAAAGTTGAGGGAGATTTCTTGAGTCCCAGAATCGCCTGGAAATCGAAACCCTTGGACTTCGGACACTGTAGCAAAAATATGCTTGAGAAGTTAAGGCAAAATTAAAGTCCTTCCTGATAGCAATACAAAAACCATTGACCTATAACTGTGTACCCGAGAACAGCGACCCCACGCCCCCAGCGCACCCTCTCTGGGAGGCTTACCACCGGCAACCTGAACCCACGGCCAGGGCAAAACAAAGGCCTCCGCTTCCCCGGGAACCCCGCGGCCTCGGGCTCGGCTTCCGAGGCCTCCGAGGCTGAGGCCCGGGGGATTTGTTTGCCGCGGGGGTGGGGTGGGGGGGGAGCTCACGAAGAAGCTTGGGGGGAAAGGGGCCTGAAAGCTCAGATGAACTTCTCTTTTTCTTTTTGTCGATCCCCCTTTAGGGCTGTGACTGCAGCGAGGAGCAGGAACTCTCCGGGGCCTTCGGCGCTGGAATCAGCCTAGCAGACTCTGCTCTAGGGCCGGGAGAGTCCCGGCAGCGGTGCCCAGAGATCGGCTCAGAACAAGGACCTCCCGACGTGACGAGTGGGCAACCCGAAGGCCCGCGCCCCACGCCGGGGCCCAGGCAGCTCGCAGCTTCTGCGGCCCGAGGGCGCTCACGACCTCCAGACTCTGCAGTGGAGACCGGCCCCTCCCGCACGCACCACCTTCCAGATCCACCAAAAACTCAGTTCGGAATTTTCCTGAGCAAACCAGAGCCTAGAGTCTTTTTGCTGGATGCTGGATTTAACATGCATATATATATTTTTTAGCCATCTGGGGGGTTTTCCCCTGTAAAACTTTTTATCTTCGTTTTCGTGACAGCCCGGCCACACGTACATTCTTAGTCTTTTTTTTTTTTTTTTTTTTTTTTTTTTTTTTCTCTCCGGGTCTTGCTCCTTTGGCGGCGAAGGAAAAAGGAAAGGAGGACTCGGGTGCCTGGTGCTCTCCAGGGGCGATGTACCAAAGCCTGGCCATGGCTGCCAACCACGGGCCCCCGCCCGGGGCCTACGAGGCGGGCGGCCCGGGCGCCTTCATGCACGGCGCGGGCGCCGCGTCCTCGCCGGTCTACGTGCCCACGCCGCGGGTGCCGTCCTCGGTGCTCGGGCTGTCCTACCTGCCCGGCGGAGGCGCGGGCGCCGCGTCCGGAGCCGCCTCCAGCGCCAGCTCGGGGGCCGCGCCGTCGGGGGCCGCGCCCGGGACGCAGCAGGGCAGCCCGGGCTGGAGCCAGGCGGGGGCCGAGGGCGCCGCCTACACCCCGCCGCCCGTGTCGCCGCGCTTCTCCTTCCCGGGCACCACCGGGTCGCTGGCCGCCGCGGCCGCCGCCGCCGCCCGCGAGGCCGTGGCCTACAGCAGCAGCGGCGGGGCGGCGGGCGCGGGCCTGGCGGGCCGCGAGCAGTACGGGCGCGCCGGCTTCGCGGGCTCCTACTCCAGCCCCTACCCGGCCTACATGGCCGACGTGGGCGCGTCCTGGGCCGCCGCCGCCGCCGCCGGCCCCTTCGACAGCCCGGTGCTGCACAGCCTGCCCGGCCGCGCCAACCCCGCCGCCAGACACCCCAATCTAGGTAAGTACCGAGTGCAAGCACCGGGGCCATGGGTGGGGAGGCTGGCGTGGATTCCACTTGGGGCATTTAACTTTTCCCAGTCGTGAGGCTTGGGGGCAGGGTGCTTGGGGCCAGGGAGGTTCCCGGGAGCGCAGGCTGGAGGGCGAGCTGTCCACGGTGGCGGCCATCAAGGCCCCGTCGAGCAAACTGGGCCTGCCCGCCAAATACCCTTCTAAAAAAGAAAAGAAAGGGTGCTGAGGTCCCAGACATCGGGCCCTTGGCGCCCACAGCTGCGCCAGGCTGTCGGTGACTCGCCGGAGGCCGACTGTTCAGCCCAGGCCTGGTGGATCGCTGGGTGTCTGCCTCCATTTCCGCCCGCCCTCCCTCAGGGACCTGATTTCATGGGCTTGGACCTGAGATCTGGGCCATTTGGCAGCAGAGTTGGATGATCCTCCGAGTGGCAGATGATTTCCTGTGGGGGGTCCACTCCGGAAACACAGGAGGGGCCACAGAGCAGGCCTCCCAGAAGGGACAGGACGCCGGGACAGTGTGGCCTCAAGGTGTCAGCCGGAGGGAGCAGCCGCCCGGTCAGTGCCTGGGCACGTAGGAAGCCCCAAGGCTTCTTTACAATGCGGGTCTTGAGTGGAGACTTGGCAGCTGCTTCCACCTGGAGCCGCCTCTTCACCCAGAACCTGAGTTAGAAATCAGTCGCGATGGGCACGATTTAGCATTCCCATCGAATGCAGACCTGGGGAAAATGTCACACGTGCCCAGGGTCCCCGATCTGCAGATGAAGGGGCTGAGCTCAGAAACCCGGTCTGGGTGGATTCAAACCGCTAACGATCTCGGGTCTTGGGATTTCAAACTGGGTAGGAGAATAGTTTTGGATTGTGCTGGTTCTGGCCAGGGAGGGGACGCCCAGACCTGAGACACAAAGTTAACGTTTACTGACCACCTACTAAGTGCTAAATCCTTTTGCTTTTGTTCTCACTTGGGAGAGTAAAGTCTGTCTTGTGCTGTTTTCAGTGTTGGGCCGGGCTCGGGGAAGGGGCCTGGCTTTGAAGAGCTTTTAAATTATTCCTTGGCCGTGGGTGGCCAGGGAAGGTCCCCAGGGGGGTCCAGGCAAATACACATCCCAGGTAAACTGATTAATCGTAGAAGTGGCGCCGGGCTGCGTCTGTGGCTCCCAGTTTAACCCTCCCCCAACTCCAGTCGCAGGGGACCCAGCCGGGCACCCTGTCCCATCTCTGCGGGTGGATCTTTCAGATAGCTGTGTCGATGTCTCCAGTACAATGGCCGCTTGAGGTGGGGGTGCAGGGCGCGGTGGCCCCCATATTCTTAGTCTCTTTTTTTTTCTCCTAGAGCTCTCTCTCTCTCTGGGACATCTGATTCAAAATAGGGAGGCACGGGTCCCCATAGTTGTACATCTTTTAACACGAAGGTGGAAGGGGCATTTGCTCTGGGACCCCTTCGAGCCCTGGAGTGAGAATTGGTCGTTTGGTTAGGGAAAAGAGGGAAGCTGGAAATCCAAAGTTGGAGGAGACTTCCTGGTCTTCCGGAGTTGCAGCCTCAGCAGTGTAAAAACAAACCCCTCTGGATACTGAGTGAGTGTGCGCACTGGGTGTTTAGATCTCACAACGTAAGCCCTTCGGGGCAGGTGGGTTCCCAGTTAAGAAATGCCCCCCAAGTTCCAGTGTCAGCGGAAGCTCACCTATAAAGAGCACCCTGGGCGGCCTGCCCTGATTGCTGGGGCTCTGGCTCCCCCACCATTGTCCTTGAAGCCCTTGCATTTCTGTTCTGCCCATAGCCCCAGGTCGGGTCGAGGCGGGAAAGGTTTAAAGGGTCAAGGCTGCTGGGTTCTCACTCGAGTGTGGTTCTTACGTGAAAGCATTGCTTTCCTTCAATGCAGTGCATAAGTGTGCTTTAAAAAATAATTGTAATACTGAGGCTTGAACCTAGGGCCTTGCACACGATAGGCAAATGCTCTACTACTGAGCTGACATTGAGCCCCCGAATGTGGGTTGTTTTGGTTGTTGTTTTTTTAAATATGTCCTTCCATCCCATCGGCCATCTGGCAAATGCCTGGTGGCTTTAGTGAGGACCAAAACAACCTACTGGCGAACACTGAGTGAAAGCAGACGCTGGCTCTTTTTGACAGCTTGCTGTGAGAGGCAGTTACCTCCCAGACCCAACAGGCAACACTGTTCCGGTGGGGCCACAGGCTTTGGGGGTCCCGCAGACCTAGATTGGGCAGGTGACACACCTCAATCTCACCTCCTCGCCTGCAACTTGGGATCATCCTGGCTACTTTTGC
>PVLC010002762.1:37500-70538 GCA_004027655.1 Graphiurus murinus
ACCTAAGTGCACGTGATTAGGGGAATGTTTGTATGCATGTGGTACATACAGCTGTAGGATGTCACATTGGCATAAAGAATGACGAAGGTCATTATGTAACACAACAGTATTTTTTTTTTTTAAAGCTAAGGCATTTGTAAGTGCAGGAGGGGTGTGTCAAGTATACAGTGTAAAAAAGGGGGGGGGAGGGAATAGGTTGTATTCCTTTGAAAATATGCAAATTATCTCTGGAACAGCCCCAGAAATAATTTGTAAAGAATTTGTAAATAGAAATTCTCACATGAAGCCGGGCGTGGTGGCACACTCTTGTAATCCCAGCATTTGAGAGGCTGAGACTGGAGGATCCAGGTTCAAGGCCAGCCTCAGCTGCTTAGTGAGGGCTGGGGGTGTAGCTCGGAGGTAGAATGCCCCTGAGTTCAATCCCCAGTACCGCAAAAAAAAAAAAAAAAAAAAAGAAATTCTCACATGAAATTTGTAACACTGATTATAGGGAGAGTAGGGGTGGAGAAAAGGCATTTACCGTATATGCTTTGGAGCCCCCCCCCCCAAATTTTCTCTCTGTGGTACTGGGGATTGAACCCATAGGCATTCTACCTTCAAGCTATACCCACAGCCCAGTTTTATTTCTCATTTGGAAACAGGGTCTCCCTAGGTTGATATAAGTCTCCGTACTTGCTGAGTCTGTCCTTGAACCTGCTATCCTCCTGACTTAGCCTCCCAAGTACAGGGATTACAGGTGTGTGCTACCAAACCTGGCTTAAAAAAAAAATCTATTTAAACATTGTAACTGTCATCTTTTGTAGTCATTTCTATGCTTCCTTACCTATAATCTATCAAATAATAAAAATATGCTTAAGATATGGGGATGTTAAAAATTATATTTGACTTAAATTTTAAAATCCTCGCCAGCATTTTTTAATTTTCCAGTTCAGTGGTGTCAATTATATATGCACACTGCTGTGGAGCAGATCTCTAGAACTTTTTCATCTTGCAAAATGGAAACTCTGTACCCATCAAAGAACAGCTTCCAAGTTGAGCGTGGTGGTGCACGCCTCTGATCCCTGCACTTGGGAGGCTGAGACAGGAGGATCACAGGTTCAAGAACAGCCTCAGCAAGTAGTGAGACTCATCAATCTAGCGAGACCCTGTTTCCAAATAAGAAAACCAGGCTAGAGGTGTAGCTTAAAGGTAGAATGCCTCTGAGTTCCATCCCCAGTATCACACACACACACACACACACAAAAAAAAAATAGCTTCCACCTGGGCTTGGTGGCACGGCCCTATAATCCCAGTACTTGAGAAGCTGAGACAGGTGGATTGCAGCTTCAAAGCCAGATTCGGCAATTTAGGTGCTCAGCAATCTAGTGAGACTTTGTTGCCAAATAAGAAATAAAATCAGGCTGGGAGTGTATCTTGGAGGTAGAATGCCTCTGTGTTCAATCCCCAGAACAACAACAAAAAAGGAATAGCTTCCTATTTTTCCCCAGTCCCAGCCCCTGGAAACTCCTGTTGTACTTTTCATCTCTAGGAATTTGATTATTCTAGGTACTTCATAGAAGGGAAATTGTACAGTATTTGTTCATTTGTGTCTGGCTTATTTAACTTAGGAGATGGTCTTTAAGGCTTATCTATGTGGTAGCATTAATTTCCATTTTAAGTCTGAATAGTAATTCACTGTAGGTAGAGACCACATTTTGTTGATCCATTGATTCATAGATGGATAGCTGCTTTGCTTCTGTTGTGAACAATTCTTTCATAAACATGAGTGGGCTAGTTAATGGAACCTTCTGAAATTTGAAGGATATGGATATATTAGCTATTTCAAAAAATGTATTAAACCAATTAAGTTTTAAAAATAGACATACATTTTTTTCTGAATCAACTTCCTGATACTCTCTTTCTTGTTCTTTTTTTTTTTCTTTAAGTGTTCTATATTTAGTGTTTATGGATGCACGGGAAATCATTTTCAGACATAAATTGCTTGTTTTTTTATTTATTTATTTAATTTTGTGGTACTGGATGGAACCCAGAGGCATTCTACCTCCGAGCTACACCCCCAGTTCTATTTTTTATTCTTTATTTGGAAACAGGGTCTTACTAAGTTGCAGAGGGCCTCACTAAGTAGATGAGGCTGGCCGAGAACCCGGATCCTCCGGTCTCAGCCTCCCAAATGCTGGGATTACAAGCGTGGGCCACCACACCCGGCTAATTGTTGTTTATTGAGTATGGGTTTTACCTTTCTTTTACAAACTCCTTGGGGCTTTCCTTGGTCCTGAAGAGTCTTCAAGATCCAGCTGAACAGATTGACAACATCCTTATCTGCAGTCCTGAATTTGGCTTTTGATTTTGCTTAACCAACAGGATGTTGCTTTACTGTGGGGGAGAAATCCCATCCAGCCAGTCGCAGTACCATGAGCAGATAAGTCAGCGCCTGTCAGATGCCCCAGCCCTACACTGATGAACCTCCCGAGGTCCTCTCAACATTCATTGTCCTCGTAGGCAGGAGACCCTTCCTGGGGGGCAGCCCTCCTGGTATATCAGGGCTAGATCTGGCTGAGAAAACACTAACCTAGTCACCTTCCCTTGGGCGCAAAATTATTCTTTTCTTTTTTGCGGTACTAGGGATTGAACTCAGGAGCATTCTACCTCCGAGCTATACCCCCAGCCCTATTTTTTATTCTTTATTTTGAAACAGGGTCTCACTAAGTTGTGGAGTGCCTCACTAAGTAGCTGAGGCTGGCTGTGAACCCGGATCCTCCGGTCTCAGCCTCCCGAATGCTGGGATTACAAGCCCGGCTAAAGTGATTCTTTTCAACCAGTCTTTTAAGCCTGTCCTTGGAAGACAGTAGAGCTAGATAAATTTAGAGCTAAACACCATGGCAAATCCTGCTGCTTCTGTTTTTCAGGAGAAAAAGAAAGGGCTGCTTGTTTTACCTTGCTATATTCTAGAAGAGAGTGTTCTTTTTTTTTAATTTAAATTTTAATTTATTTTTTAAAGATTATTTGTTTTTGTCGGCGCATTGTAATCATACATCTTTGTTAGGTACAAGCTGGTACACATCCCTCATTGAAGAGAGTGTTCTTGAAGGTTGGGGACCTCTGCTTCAAGAACTTGAAGGGACCTAGCTGACCTTTGGTAGACCATGGCAGGGCCTCACAGGACACTCCGCAAAAGGATTATTCAACATTTTATTGGCTCTCTAGGGAGCTACTCCTTTGTCACCTTCCAGAGAAGACAAGAAGATAACGCAAGTGGGGTTGTAATAGGAATAATCTCGAATCTGTTTTAGTTTATATGAAGTAAACTCGCGGTTTGGTGCATTCACAGTGGGATCCTAGCTAACAACTTTTCAGCGATATGGCCTGTACCTTGCACCACGCCCCGTCGTGAGCAATGAGCTGGATCCTTTGTCACAGGTGGTCACAGGTGACTGAGGAAACTGGCCGAGGTCAGGGACTTTTAAGTCCTTCCTGGACAGGTGGGTATGATGCTCCCTGCCATACTGGAAGGACACGACACAGATGCTCAGAGTGCTGAAGTAACCTGTCCACTAAGCAGCAGCTCTGGCTTCGAACCCAGGAGATCTGGCCTCCAGGACCGTGCCTGTGACCGTACTTTACCCCTCTCCCTTACTTCGCGCTTGTCGAGTGTAAGATGAGGGCGCTTGTCCCTTCAGGACCAGCCGGTGTGTGGTGACCGAAGCTCTCTACTCGGCCTTCGATTGTGCACCAGCCCCTCTCCCCAGCGAGGCTCGCAGGTGCTGTGCCTTCCCGAGAAACCCTCTCCTCTGACTGCTCCTGCCCGGCCTGCCGCTGGGAATGCGGCTGGAGGAGTCTCAGCCTTACACAAACTCCCGATCGGGGTTTGCAGAAAGTCAAACAGAGATTCCCAGCATTTAGACTCTCTTGAACTAGAGGAGCCTCCTAACTTTCGGAGGTGGTTGGCTGCTTTAGAGTAACACCCTGTGGTTCTCTCAGAAATCCCTTTCCCCTCCTTTGAAGATTTCAGAGAAAGGAAGGGAGCTAGGCATGAGACAGGGGTTTTGATAAAGATGGGCCTGGGGCACCGTGGGGCAGCCCCAGGCAGCAGAGCCCCAGGGAACTGGTATAAGTTGAACCCTGCAGCCTAGCAGTGGAAGCTTTCTCTTGTCTGGCAGGTGGCCTATGGTTTTATCTATTACTGCTTCATACTCGGAATTGGGCCAGGCTATTCAAGCTTCTTATCTGAATCAAGGGGATTTGGTTTTCTGGCCTTCTACATTTTGTAGGAGCCAAATAATTGACTTAATGTTTTAAAATATTTTTTTTCCTCTCTAAAAATAGTATAATCCAGCCAGGTAAGATATTCCAGGCCGGCAGTCATTGAAAAGCCTCTGCAAGTGGCATTCAAAGCTATCTTTTCCTCTGTATTGAATGGCCACAGAGATACTTTATTTTGGAGGATAAGAAATCAAGAGGTTACCACCCAAGTTTGGTGGAAATTTTTGAGGGTTATTAAGCCATGGACTTTGAGATCTTCCCATCACAGAGACATTTTTGCTTCTTAAAACTGAATTCAGTCCTTAAATTATTTTTCAACAGTCCTCCCCTCACCACCTCTCCTAGCTTAAATCCCCATTTCTACTTCTAGAAATCCAGTCAAACTTTATCACCTCCATTTAGAACTGATCGATAGCAACTGGTGAGCAGGTTAATTATAATCGCAGAATAAACGCTGGAGTCTCAAAGTTCAGCACTTTTGCAATGTTTCCAAACCCCTCCAGGACCATGCCAGGAGGCACTCATGGTCCCCATCCTAAGCAGGTGTGGGAGCTTGAGCCAGGGCAGACAAGCTGATCCGATGGGGGACAACTCAACTGGGTTTGTCTCTTATCTGCAGCTTTTCCTATCTTATGATGTCTGCCATTTCAGATAAAGAAAAGTTCATCAATTGCACTGGGAAATGGCAAGTTACATTTTCTTCTGATAAAAGTTGTTTTTATCAGATGGGGTTGAAATTGTATGTGTCTCTGTCAAGGTCTGTAATGACCTTTTCAGATATTTTTTATCAGGTATTAGGTGAGGGAGACTTTTTTTTCTTTTCTTTTCTTGACCTAGGAAAGAATGACCTGACTTCCAAGATCATAAATCAAACCAAGTAAAGAGAGGCAGTAATACAGGCTGCCCCTCAAAATTGAGTAGGCGGGGGGAAAAACAAACAACAAATAAAACCTTTCCCTCCCATGTAGTGAGAACTTAACTTGACCCTAAATCAAGAATGTGGTTCCCATGGAGTGCACAGTTAATAGGAAAATACTGCTTAGTTGAAAAAGGACATGTTTTCCAGGGAAAGAGGGCTTAACAAATGAAGTAGCATTTCTTTTCAAATACTATCAGTAAAAGCTTAATTGTCTTTTTTTCCTATTAAACTCAATGTATGTTTAAAATGACAAAATGAAAAACTCAGATAAACCAGTGTGCAAATAACCAATAATCTTACCATTTCAAGATAACCACAGCAAGGCACTAATCCTTGGCTTTTTTGTTACCATACATATGCAGGCATGTGCGTATCTATATTTTTAAATAGTCATAAAAGTTACTGTTTAAAGTCATTCCACACTGAAGACAGTTTTCATAAGATTAGCAGAGCAGACTGGCTCCCGAAACCTGACCTCTTAAATAAAGCCAAATTGGGAAATTGATCAATACTAGCTGGTCAAATGGAAGAATTGTGTATAAAAAGATGTTCTTAAATCTTACAGTATATAATTGGTAGCCAACTTAAAACTAGCACACACTTATAAGTTGCTTTTTGTTTTTTCTTGATTTTTTCCGTTTTGGTGTTGGAGATTGAATGCCTTCTACCACTAAGCTGCACCTCCGGTGCACTTAAAAGTTTTAAATTGGTGCCCTTTAAAGAGAGGTCACCCATTGCAGGATGTATTGATTTATAATGCTCTGTTGGCTCCGAAATGTCAGCTGTAGCTGTCAACCTGTAACTTAGAGGAGGACCAAGAGTCCAGCAGCTGCAGGCAGGTGAAAGCCCATGGGTCTGGCTCCCAGGAACCTGGCATCTGTCCTGTAGGAGTCTCCTCATTTCTCTGCTGTAGGATGTTGGGTGACTTGGTAGGTAGGCCTCTCTTTGCTTGGGCTGCTCCAGGGTCCTTTGGAGATGTGTGTGGGGGGGCACTGGGGATTGAACTCAGGGGCATTCTACCTCTGAGCTACGCCCCCAGTCCCATTTTTATTCTTTATTTTGAAACAGGGTCTCATTAAGCTGCAGAGGGCCTCCATGAGTAGCTGAGGCGGCCGCAAGCCTGAGATCCTCCTGTCTCAGCCTCCCAAGTGCTGAGATTATTTTATTTATTTATTTTTTTTGCGGTACTGGGGATTGAACTCAGGGGCATTCTACCTCCGAGCTATACCCCCAGCCCTATTTTTTATTCTTTATTTTGAAACCGAGTCTCACTAAGTTGCGGAGTGCCTCACTAGGTAGCTGAGGCTGGTCTCGAACCCGGATCCTCCGGTCTCAGCCTCCCGAATGCTGGGATTACAAGCATGCGCCACCATGCCCGGCTACCAAGTGCTGAGATTATAAATGTGCCCTGCCACGCCTTGCTGCACATAAAGTATCTCTAAAGTGACTTTGTTTTCATAGCCGTGAAGGACCAGCAATTGCACTAGAGATTTCACTAACCAACGGGAAAGGCTCCCCTCAACTCATACAAAGCTTTCTGTAAAGTTATGACTGAAACTTTGAACTTTATCATGGAAAAAACTACCTTTTTTTTTTTTTTTTTTTTTTTTGGTGGTATTGGGGATTGAACCCAGGGGCATTCTGCCTCTGAGCTGCACCCTCAGTCCTTATGGCCAGGCAGGTTTCCATGGCTACCTGCAACAGTGTATGTGAAATTGTGGGTTTGATGGACTGATTTTTGTTTTTTTCTTATACGTAATAAAATAAGCACTACCATGTATAATCGACTTTGGGAAGCCACGAGTTGTGACCCCAGGGTGGTCAGCTGATGGCTCCTTTGATTTACTGATAAACCTTGTGGTGGGAGACTCACAGAAGGCAGGGCCGGGTGCAGACACCGGCACTAGACATCCTTTGCTTCCTTGGTCAACAAGAAAGGATGTTCTTCTGCCCACTCGCTGGGAGCGGCACGCTCGGGCTTTGGAGATGAAAAGGAAGCTAGATGGTCTCCGAATCCCAGCAGCTTAGGGCCGGGAGGGGAGATGCGGCCCGTGTGTACCCCAAGGGCAATCTGGAGAGCTGCAGGGGTAAATCTGAGTCCCCTGGGAGCCCTGGGGTACTAGGACGCCCTGACTTGCCGTAAGCCAGAAGGTGAGGCCGGGCTTGCCGTGCGTGGCCTGCGGGCTGTGTGGCTTTGGTTACCACGGCTCAGAGTCCTGACTCCTGCCTTTGCTTTTGCTGGCGTCTGCGGGGCGAGCCACCAAGCACGTTGGGAGGGAGTTGAGTATGTGCTTTAGCAGTGGGGCACAGGTGACTGTGGGGGCGCAGGCAGACTGGGGTTCAGGACAAGGGAGGAAGAGGAGACAAAATTCAGGCCAACTGCAGGCCAAACCTGGGTCCTTGCCCTGAAATGCCAGAGGGGCGGGTTTAGTGTGATGCGGGGGTGGAGCCTTTTGTAGCCCCGCCCTCTCACGTTCTCTGGGGAGGTAGAGACAGTGGCTTTAAAAGAGGAATTGAGGGGCGGGGGGATTGCAGAAGTACTGTTTAGGTAAGAAAGCATCACTAGGCCCCCCACGGGACTCACCAGAGCACCTACCTCCCCTTGGTTTAGAGAGGCCCCAGGGCTCCAATGAACCTGACTTGTGCTGGGCATGGTGGCACACGCCAGTAGTCCCAGTACTTGGGAGGCTGAGACAGGAGAATCACAAGTTCAAGGCAAGCCTCAGCAATTTAGCGAAGACCCTGTTTCAAAATTTAAAAGGACGGAGGGTGTAGCTCAGAAGTAGAATGTCCCTGAGTTCAATCCCCAGTACCATAAATAAACGAATAAATTTGTTTTTATCATCGCTGGGAGGATTCTTACCGTGCTTCATGGTATGCACGCGCAGCAGTTTATCCACAGCATATAGACCGATGCAAATATTTGCCGATGTCCTCAGCGTGTCAGTGAAACCCTGTTTCAAAGTTAAAAAAAAAAAAAAAAAAAAAGAAAAAAGAAAGGGCTGGGAGTGTAGTTCAGAGGTAGAACTCCCCTGCTTCAATCCTCACCACACCAGTGAAAGGAAACACCTGGAATTCTTATTTTGAACCTCTCTTTCTCTTTGATCTATCACTTTCTTTAATTTTAAATTTAAATCTTGCCATTTATTTACCTGTTTATTTTGCAGGGTTGATGCTTGAATCTGGGACCTTCTGCCTGGTTGGCAAGCACTCTACCACTGAGCTACAACCCTGGCTCCAGTTGTTACCCTTTTTTTTTTCATTACTGGGGATTGAACCCAGGGGCATTCTACCTCCAAGCTACACCCCCAGTCCTATTTTTTATTCTTTATTTTGAAACAGGGTCTCACTAAATTGCAGAGAGCCTCACTAAGTAGCTGAGGCTGGCCAAGAACCCGGATCCTCCGGTCTCAGCCTGCCAAAGTACTGGGATTACAAGTGTGTGCCACCATGCCCGGCTCTCCAGTTATTACCTTTTAAACCATTTTTTATTTCTAATTTAGAAAATTCAAACATATGAAAAAGTAAAATATAGAAGATTCATCCCCCAGTGTCAACAAATATTAACTAATCTACACCCCTGCTTACCCTACCCTGTTCATGCTGTTTCGAAGCAAATATCCGACAGCATATCTTTGCATCTATAAATACTTCTCTATGTCTAAAAGACGTGAGGATTTTCTAAAGTAAACATAGTCCCAGAGCCATATTATCACCTTGAAACAAATTAACTGTCACTCTTTTTTATGTGTGTGTGTGGTGCTGGGGATGGAACCCAGAGGCATTTTACCTTCAACCTACATCCCCAGCCAGATTTTTATTTCTTATTTGGAAACAGAGCCTCAGTAGGTTGATGAGAGTCTCACTACTTGCTGAGGCTGTCCTCAAACCTGTGATCCTCCTGTCTCAGCCTCCCAAGTGCAGGGATTAGAGGCATGTGGTACCACATGCCCAGCTCTCTCACTCCTTAGTATCAGTAAATATTCAATATTCAAATTTCTCTGTCAATTTTTCTTTAACAACTTGCTCAAATTGGGATGTAAATAAGGCTCATGCATTGCCTCTGAAGAGGTGCCTCTTTTTTTTTTTTTTTTTTTTTTTTTTTTTTTTTTTTTGCGGTACTAGGGGTTGAACTCAGGGGCATTCTACCTCCGAGCTACACCCCTAGCCCTATTTTTTTTTATTCTTTATTTCGAAACCGGGTCTCACTAAGTTGCGGAGTGCCTCACTAGGTAGCTGAGGCTGGCCGCGAACCCGGATCCTCCGGTCTCAGCCTCCCGAATGCTGGGATTACAAGCGTGCGCCACCACGCCCGGCAAGAGGTGCCTCTTGAATTTTCTTTAATCTCGAGGCCTCTCTTTCTCTTCTCTTCTCTTTCTTTTTTCTTTTTTTTTTTTTTTTTTTTTCATTATGTTTGCCAAAGAAACAAGGCCTTTCTTGGAGAACCTCCAGACTAGATTTTGTCGACTGCTTTCTCTTCATTTAACAGGTTCCTCTGTCTGTGATGCCGGCTCTGAGGGTCCCCGCCTGGACCCCTTGCTTCCTGAGGGGTTACAACTAACGCTGTGGTTTCTTCTTCATTTATTACCTGAAATTCCTCATAACAACAAACAGGCTTCGACTTACACACTTTTTGGTTCCCGGAGCTACCGTTTGGCTAGGACAGGCAAGATAAATGCTTGCTAGCCGGGCGTGGTGGCGCACGCTTGTAATCCCAGCATTTGGGGGGCTGAGACAGGAGGATCCAGGTTCACAGCCAGCCTCAGCTACCTAGTGAGGCACTCCGCAACTTAGTGAGACCCTGTTTCCAAATAAAGAGTAAAAAATAGGGCTGGGGGTGTAGCTCGGAGGTAGAATGCCCCTGGGTTCCATCCCCAGTACCGCAAAAAAAAAAAAAAAGATAAACACTTGCTGCTTTCCCTTGACTGTCCAGTGTTCAAAATAATGATTTGGTTCCTTAGGTCCCTTCAGAGATTATCTGTGCAGTGCAATTTTTTCTTTTTAAGTATTATTAAGAACTCAGGGCTTTAAACACCTAGGCTGTGGTTTGTACGCCGAGTTCACGCTCCACTGTGTGATCTTTGCCAGCAGGACCATGTTTAAATTGGCACCTGAATTCTTTTGACCAAACGTTAGTTTAATAATTTCCTGCTTTCGGTGCTACAAAATGTCCCGGGCCTTTCTCATGAATATTTTCCTCCCAGACCTGAATTTGGCCCTTTCTCTGGGAAGCCCTGGCTCTTCTTTGTGGGGAATGGTGTCTGGAGACCATCCTCGGGGCTGGTTCTGCTGCGTGCACTTATTGCAAGTGGCTAGTCGCTCAGCATGCAGTTGGGAAGTACTTAATGCCGCTCCCCCCGAAACGTATCCTGTGCTCGTACCAGCGCTTCCGATTCAAATTCAGGACTAAAGGACTTTTACTGCACTTTTTTAAAAAAAAATATTTTTCTTTTTAAATTATAGTAAAGTATGCATAACTTGAAATGTTGCCATTTTAGCCATTTTTAAGTGCAGTGTCTTTAAGTACATCCATACTGTTGTACAGCCATCTCCACTGTCCGTGTCTACAACTTCTTCATCTTCCCCAGCTGAAACTCTCTACCATTGGACACTAAATCTTCTCTCTTCTCCAGCCCCAGCAGCCCCCATTCTGCTTTGTGTGTGTGTGTGTGTGTGTGTGTGTGTGTGTGTGGTACTGGGGATTGAACTCGGGGGCATTCTACCTCCGAGCTACACCCCCAGTCCTATTTTTTATTCTTTACTTTGAAACAGGGTCTCATTAAGTTGCAGAGAGCCTCACTAAGTAGCTGAGGCTGGCCACAAACCTGTGATCCTCCAGTCTCAGCCTCCCAAGTACTGGGATGACAAGCGTGCCCCACCACGCCCGGCTCCCATTCTACTTTCTATCTATGAATTTGGCTACTCTGGATATTTCATGAAAGTGGAGTCATATGGCATTTATCCTTTTGTGACTGGCTTACTTCACGCAGCATAATGTCCTCGAGATCCCTCCATTTTGTAGCATGCTGAGCATTTCCTTCCTTTTTCAAGACTGAGTAATAGACCATTATGCGTATGTTATGGATGAACATCTTGTTTCTCTCTTCACCCCTCAGTGGGCTCCTGGGTGGCTTCTGCCCTTTGACTGTTGTGAGTAGATAGTGTTGCTGTTTTTTAAATAAGATTGTAAAATATCAATCTGAGTCCATGCTTTCATTTCTTTGGAGTTTGTACCCGGAAGTGGCTTTGCTGGACTCCCCCTGAGGTGCTTCTGTGTGGTCCTGAGGAGGCACTGTGCTGTTTCCACGGCAATCATACCATTTTACACCCTTCACAGCATCTTAACACCGACAAATTCTTCCGCACCAAAATCCTGTTCTCGACAACTCTGGTGTAATTCCTCACTTACCCTCATAAAGTCTCAGAGTAACAACAATACCAGTGCTTTCACCAACAGTATAATTACTGAAGCCCATTTCGTATGCCCGTTTCAATTATTTCTTGACTTTATTTAAAAAAAAATTTTTTTTTTCTTTTTGCAGTGCTGGGGATTGAACCCAAGGCCTCAGGCATGGTAGGCAAGTGCTCTTGCACTGGGCTACTCCCCTTGTGTGTAGGAATTGTCACCTGTAAGCCACCCTCTGTGTCAACCACCTCTCCCCCTTGATATAGCTCCTGAGCCGCGGGTGGATGCCGCAGCCTGGGTGTTGGAGTTCTGCACTCTCCAGCAGCCTGGCTCCCCTGTGGGTAGTAAGGTTGACACAACCCGAGCGAGATAAGAAAGGCCTTGGGCATCAGACGGGAGTTGGGGCTCTGTGAACGGCGGACAGGTGCAACTAAAGCAGTAAGCTGGGAATGTGTTCACACTGCAGGTGTGTGCACGTGCCTGAGAGAGAGAGAGAGAGACAGACAGACAGACACAGGGAGACAGAGAGACAGGGAGATTGCTGGCTGGCCCTGAGGCTGAGGGCAGGAACCAGAGGCACCTCTCACCCCTGACAGCGAGTGCGTGGTGGCCGTGGAAATGGAAGACAGGAAAGAGAGACTGCCAAGCCAGCCTGGGCCGGGAAGTTCGTGGTGAAGATGCACTCATTAAAGCCGGGCATGGTGGCACATGCTTGGGAGGCTGAGACAGGAGGATCACAGGTTCAGGGCCAGCCTCAGCTGCTTAGTGAGGCTTTCCAAAACTTAGTGAGACCCTGTTTCAAAATAAAGAAAAGGAAAAAAAAAAATGGGGCTGGGGGTGTGGCTTGGAGGTAGAATACCCCTGGGTTCAATCCCTAGTACCGAAAAAAAAAAAAAAAAAGTGCTCATTATCTTTCCCTCAGGGAGATGAGCTGTGGGCCGCGCGTGGGAGACACCTTCCCTGAGCCCAGTGTACAGGGGCTGCTGGGTCATCCGGCATGCCTGTCCGTAGCCGTGCCTGTGTTGGTGTCATCTCCTTTGGATTCTGGACTGTCCTTCCCGGTTTCATGGAAAGATCCTCCGGCACTGTGGGTTCCTCCTGCCCAGCTGATGCTAGGTGGGGGTAGAGGCCAGGAAGGGGCGTTGCTATAGGAATTGGGCTCTGGACCGAGGCCGGGACCCTGCATTTGCGGCTCCCCACTGACCAGCATGCGGTCACGATGATTCCAGAACGGCTTCTCCTGCAGACACCGTCTGTCTGTCGCGCGTTCTCTTGCACAGGAATGTGGAAGAGCTGGAAGTGTAAAAGGAGGCGTCAAAGACCGTGTGTTCACACACCTCTTAGTAGCAAAGAGAGACGCACGCAAGGAGGATCCTGTACCCACGGGAAGGCTGCCGTGGTCTCTCCCGACTGACTCTGTGGCCTTGCTTAGCGGGCAGCGCTGCCTGCGTCTCCAGGCAGAGGTCCTGAGGAAGTCCCAGCCCGTGTGTTTCTGCACCTTGGGTGGCTGGCCTTTTGTTTAGATTATCGCTCCACTGGACTGGAAGTGTTTTTAGGGCAAGAATCATACCTCGCTTCCCTTTGTGGGGCCCATAATACAATTGCCCAGTCAGTTCCAGATTTAAAAAAAAAAAAATTTCATTACCTAAAAAGAGAAAGAATTCATCCTAAAGTAGATGGCCCCTTTGATGTTCCATTCTTATCCCTGCGCGCAGGGCCCTAGGGAGAGGTCTCCAAGGGAGGACCGCGTCCATCGGTATAAAAGGCATCTGAAAGCAGAAGGCCGAGATGAGCCCGTTGGGACCCAAGATCGATTGGTGTTACCGGGAGGGGGGCCTGGGAGAGAGCTGGGGGGAGACTGAGGCAGCTGTAGGACATGTGCAGAGGCAGACACACCTGCAGGCTGGGGGTGAGGGAAGTGTGAAGAACCCAGGTAGCACACCTGCAAAGGTAGCAGCCAGGGCACAGGGCCCCGGAGGTGGGACCACACTTTGGACGTGGCAGATCTGCGGCCCAGGAGCAGAGTGGGCGTGGGGGACATCCAGGTAGGAATGTCCAGGGGACAGAGAGCCACATGCTGACCATCGCCTCTGTCCAAAGCCTCCAGAACAAGAGAGAACCCCCCGCCCCAGGGGAGCAGGGGAGCCGCAGAGCGGGGTGGGGGGGGGCGCTGCAGAGTTGGTATCTAATAAAGTTGGGGTGCGGGGCTGGGGGTGTGGAGGCAACAGCCACACGCCTGCTGACAGAGGAACCGAGAAAGAAAGCTGAGAAGAACGGTTATATGCCCACCGTGTTTAACGTGGTGAAGGCCACCTGGGCCCATTCCTCGATCCCGGGGTGCTCTGCTGGGCCCCTGAGGGTCCCCACTTAGCCTCCCAAAGGGGCTCCCCCCAGAGCCTTCCCAGAGCCAGATGTGCTACAGTCTTTCCCTGCAGGTTTGCAGACATGAGGGGTTTTCTCGAATCAAGGTTATCCTCTCCCCGCCTGGCTTTGAGCAGAGTCCTCAGCTCCTTCCTCGAGGGCCTCTCAGCTGCTTCTTAGGGGCCCGGAGCACGGCGTGCCCGCCACCACCTCTCAGCCTCGTCATAACAAACACACTTAGGATCTCCGAGCCTCCCGAGGACACGCACTCTCTGTCAGGCTGTGTTTAGAGGGCGTAAGTGCCTGTTGATTTTGGAGGGTGGCCTCTCTCTGCCTGAAGTACTTCACAGAAGTGACAAGACACTTTCCTTCGGGGAATGTTGATATTAAGTTTCCTGCCCTGTGTAAACACAGCTCCAGGAATGGCATTAATAATGGGGACCCTTTCCCTGGACAGAGCCGAGGGGAAGGGGGGAACAGGAAGCAGAGGGAGGGCGAGCTCCTCAGCAGCCTCTCTCCGTTTTCAGGACTTTGCTTCCGTTCCTTCCTGGGACTTCTTTTTATTATTATTTGGCAGCTGAACAAGGGGGAAGCGGTGTCGTCTTGTGGCCAAGGGAGCTGGCTTGGGGGAGACACCCGATCTCAAATTCCGGCTTTACTCTTTATAATGTGCCCTGGTTTTCACACCCACACACTGGAGTAGAGGGCTGGGGGTGCGGCCCCCTGGCAGGCGCCTGCCTAGCAAGCTCAAGGACCTGGGGTCTGTCCCCACAGACGCTACCTCCCGGGCTTGTTGTAATAGTGTTCGTGAGCATAGTATTGGGCCCATAGTATCAGCCGTTAGTCACCCACTTAAGCTGTTAGCTGTTGTCCTTAGAGGAGAAAGTATCTAAAAGGGGCTCCTTTCAGCTCCGTGAATGAGGGCTGAGGGTGCACAGGAGGCTGCCAAGCGAATTAATCGAATTAAGCGCGGGTTCCTGCTACTTGGAATTTGCCCTCTTCCTTGTGTTGGTCCACAGGGGGGTGGGGGGCAGGGGGTCAACTCACTGTCTATAGTCCCTTCTTCATGGAAGACACGTAGATGCAAGCAGAAGCTAATTGGGATGGCAGGTGCCTGAGAGTGACTTTTGTCAATCTTTTGGAGGTCTGAACAGAAAGAAAAAACACAGAAGCTAGCCAGGCATGGTGGTGCGTGCTTGTAATCCCAGCATTTGGGAGGCTGAGACGGGAGGATCCGGGTTCGTGGCCAGCCTCAGCTACCTAGTGAGGCACTCTGCAACTTAGTGAGACTTGGTTTCAAAATAAAAAATAAAAAACAGGGCTGGGGGTATAGCTCGGAGGTAGAATGCCCTTGAGTTCAATCCCCAGTACTGCAAAAAAAAAAAAAAAAAAAAGAAAAAGAAAAACACAGAAGCTGCTTGGGTTGGTCCAGAAGAAGTTCCGAGAAAGTCCTTGCTGAGTGGGTCCTCGGGATCTCTGAGAGTGGGGCTCCTCCTTTCACCTGGAGAGATTTGAGCAGAGTCTTCCTTGGGGTCTGGATGAAGCGGCACCCATGGTGAACATTGTCGTGATGCTAGATTTGTTTCCTGGAAAGTTTGAGGCAAGTCTGCTGCCTTGTGAGTTTCTGCCCCAGAACGCACCTGACCCGTGGCGGCTGCTGGATTCTGAGTGGATTTGGAGAAGGATATGAAGATGCGGAGGAGTTACTTATTAATTAGTGGTGTGGTTTTGGTTTTTCAGAGAATGACCCAATAGAGACTCTCTCTGCTGGCATTGTTATGGGATCAGGATCCAAGCTCCCGCCGTCCCTACCACAGGCGTGGGGTGGACTTGCTGACCATCCTGGAGGAGCCGGATGGGCCAGCCTCGGTCTTTGGTCTTTGGCCACAATGAACGAATTGGAACCAGCCGCCACTTAGGTTCTCATTCTGTGCGTCTGGGATCAGGGAGGGTAAAGGCTTGTGAGGGGGTGTTTTAATGACACTACCAGAAATCGGATGTGAAAACACGAGAAGATGAAGGACACTTATCTGAGCTGTTACTGCCAAGGAGCAGGGTGCTTTGCCGGCCGTCCATAAAGGTGGCAGAGGGAGGGACAGGCTGCAGAGAGGCGGATGACGCTGGTCCCCTGCTCTCGCCAGCCTGCCGGACCAGGCAGATCTGGGCAGAGTTGCACATGGATCGTGACCTTGAGCCCCACGAGCATCCGGTGCTTGTCGGCCCCTGCTCTCCTCTGGCACTGTGTTGTTTATTCTTAGTCACTGTCCTTGGGGCAGGACTTGCAATTCTACCGGTAGGTGAAGAAACCGAGGTTACAGGACCTGCCCGAGGTCATAGAAGGGCTGTCCTCCCCGCTGCCTGGGTCCACTCCCCGGAGTGTCCTTGACTAGATCAGCAAAGGCGAGCCATTTGGCTGGCATATTATGCTGCTACATTTATTCCTAATTTTTAGTTTTTGTAAAGGTGAATCCATTATGGATGGAAAAGAGACAGGTACAGTGGTCAGAAGGTAGATGAGCAGATAAACAGATGCGGTACGTTCACACAATGGAATATTATTCAGCCTCAAAAAAGAAGGAAATTCTGATACACACTACAACATTGGTGTGCCTGGAGGGTACCTGATTAAGTGAAAGAAGCCAGGCACCAAAGAACAAATAGCATGTGACCCCTCTTGAATGAGTTATGAAGAGAAATCAAATTCATAGAGGCAGCATAGCAGTTACCAGGGGTGGGAGCCAGGGAGCAGGAAGTTAGTGGAAGCAGAGTCTGTGTTTTGCCAAATGAAAACCTTTTCTGGAGATTGGCTGTACAACAGTGTGAATGCCTCAAATACCACTGAACTGTACACTTTAAGATGGTTAATGCTGGGCATGGTGGCATATCCCTGTAATCCCAGTACTCGGGAGGCTGAGGCAGGAGGATGGCAGATTTGAGGTCATCTTCAGCAACTTAGTGAGACCCTGTTTCCAAATAAAAAATAAAGTAGGGCTGGGGGTATAGCTCAGAGGTAGAATGCCCCTGGATTCAATCCCTAGTAACACAAACGCGTGTGCACGCACACACACACACACACAAAGTCACATTTTAAAAATAAACGGGTAGCCGGACATGGTCGTGCACGCTTGCAATACCAGCATTTGGGAGCCTGAAACCGGAGGATCCAGGTTCAAGGCCAGCCTTAGCTGCTTAATGAGGCCCTCCACAACTTAGTGAGACCCTGTTTCCAAATAATAAAAAAATAGGGCTGGGGCTGTAGCTTGGAGGTAGAATGCCCCCAGGTTCCATCCCCAGTACCGCAAAACAAAACAAAACAAAACAAAAAACAGGTAAATATATTTTATAATTTCCCCTGGAATGCAAATCGAATTAAAATAAAAATCTTACTTATGGGGAGAAAAAAATTGCTTTTCTGTAGCTGCTTCACACACACACCTTTCTAGGATGTCTGCCCAAGTAAGTGCAACTTCTTTGTAAGAGGACAGGCTGAGCTCAGAGTCCTTTTCTCAGCCAATTGCTCCAGGAGTGCTGGCCAGCCGGCCAAGGAGAGAGGGGAGAGGAGGAAGGGCCGAGAGCCTGATCCGTGTGGCCTGAGGTCCAGGCGCCCCATTCCATCTGCTTGGTATTTGGTTCATATGTTTGCTGGGCCAAAGAGTTCTTAGTCTAGCGCCAAAAAGAGGAAGTAAGTAAGTCCAATTAAAAAAAAAAAGTACAAAATATACCCTGATATCTATATGCTTGTAATTTTAGATTAGCACCAAAATATAGTTTGGGAGAAAAGTGTGAGATGCCACCAGAAGATCTAAATGATATTCCAAAAGCAAGGATAAGATAGGTAATTCAAGATAAAAGCAACTGCATGCAGCCAGACCTGCTGGTACACACCTGTAACCACTCAGGTAGTTGCTCGAGAGTTCAAGACCAGCCTGGTCAACGTAGCGAGATCATGTTTCAAAATAAAAAAAAATAAAAGAGCCGGGCGTGGTGGCGCACGCTTGTAATCCCAGCATTTGGGAGGCTGAGACTGGAGGATCAGGGTTCGCGGCCAGCCTCAGCTACCTAGTGAGGCACTCCGCAACTTAGTGAGACTCGGTTTCAAAATAAAGAATAAAAAATAGGAGCCGGGTGTGGTGGCGCACGCTTGTAATCCCAGCATTCGGGAGGCTGAGACCGGAGGATCCGGGTTCGCAGCCAGCCTCAGCTACCTAGTGAGGCACTCTGCAACTTAGTGAGACTCGGTTTCAAATTAAAGAATAAAAAATAGGGCTGGGGGTATAGCTTGGAGGTAGAATGCCTCTGAGTTCAATCCCCAGTACCGCAAAAATAAATAAATAAATAAATAAATAAATAAATAAATAAATAAATAAATAAATAAATAAATAAAAGCCAGGAATGGTGGCGCACACTTGTAATCCCAGTACTTGGGAGGCTAAGATGGGAGGATCTGAGTTCTCGGCCAGCCTCAGCTACTTAGACTCTCCACAACTTAGTGAGACCCTGTTTCAAAAATAAAGAATAAAAAATAGGAGTAGGGGGTGTAGCTTGGAGGTAGAAGGTCTCTGGGTTCCATCCCCAGTACCAGAAGAAAAAAAAAAAAGCCCAATTAAAAAAAAAAAAATAGGGCTAGGGGTATAGCTCGGAGGTAGAATGCCCCTGGGTTCAATCCCCAGTGCTGCAATCAATCAATCAATCAATCAAATCAGGCTGGTGGTATAGTTTAGAGGTAGAAAGCTCCTGGGTCTAATCCCCAGTACCAAAAAGAAAAAGAAAAAAAAAAAAAAGTGATTGCGTGCCATATGAACCCATGCAAGCGTGGGTCAGGGGCGGGAGGAAAGCCACAGAGAGGAGCAGGTGACAGGGTTTGAGGAGCACAGGAGGGCCTTTTGGGAAAGTCTGCAGAGGAATGCTTTCTCCCCTTCCTCCCTGGAGCGGCTGCATGGGGCGGGAAGAGCCGTAAAATCAGGTAGAACTTTCATCTCCAGGGACAGGAGGAGGCGTCACGCATCCCCCAGCTGGGAAGCACGGCCAGCCGAAGTAGACGCTCAGGCCGTGGTCAAGGGGACGGCTCAGCTGGTTGGTGTTTCTGAGCTCGCCAGCTGCGAGCAAGTTTCCCTGCTAATAAAATTAATGAGATTGGAAATGAAGTGACACTGTTTTCATTACCACAGTGGAAAGCGTGGTCAACTCCGTAAGCAAATATGTAAGATCTCTATGGAGAAAGCCATAAAACTTGACTGGAGGGCAGAAAAGAAGACGTGAATAAATTAAAAAAAAAAAAAAAAAAAGACAGTACAGTCTTGGATCAGAAAGCTTCACCTTATTCTTTATTCCAACCCCCCCCCCAACAAATCTATAAATTTAAAGCATTTCGAGGAAACACCCCAACAGGATTTTTGTTTTTTTTAAATGCAACTTGTCAAGTTGATTATAGGATTTATATGGACGAGTTATTGTACAAGAACAGCCAAGACAATGTTTAAAAAGAAAACTTGAGAAAAGGGAACTTGCCTTATCAGAAATCAAAACAAACTAAAGAGGTACTGGCACAGACACTAATGCAGTGACGGTCCTCACGGCCCAGTTGCATGGAGCGGTGAAAAATCACTTGCTGGAATGCAGCCAAGGCGTAAGGGCTGCGGAGACAGTGGTTTAAAAAGGCCGGCCCTCGCACTGGGCCCTTCCAATAGCCAGAACAGCTAAACAACTGCGGAAATTATGGAAGAGAATGTAAATGTTATCTGCCTTTACAATGTAAAACTAATAAATCCTCTTAAGAGAGAAGTAGATCTGTGCTGATATGGAAAGACGTCCACCAAGGTAATGCTTTCACGAAGAAACTAAGCCGCAGAAGAGTGTGTGTGGCGTGAACCCCTTTAAGATCGGCCCGTGTTGCTGTGTCCTTCTTTGGGGAAGGATTAGGCCCCTCATCCTGAGGACACAGGCTTGGCTGCAGGAGTTGGCTTGATCAATGACATGGATCAGAAGTCACCCTGTGGCTGCCGAGAAGCCGTAAGAGCCATTGTGTGGTTTTTGCCATCACTTTTTGCTGCCTGCCGCAAGGCTGGTGTGACTCATATAAGGTTTCTCTTTCAAACTGAATCCCAGAATGAAGTACACACATAAAACAAAACTGTAGCCGACTGGCAGCTGACTTGTAATGTGAAATAGTGGCTCAGTATTGTGAGCCACTCTCTGGGGGCTATTCGTTACAGCATAAAGTAGCAACAGCTGACCGATACAAGCTTGCTTTATTTATTTATTATTTATTTATTATTTATTTATTTATTGGTATGAAGGATAGAACCCAGGGATATTCTACCACTGAGCTATACCCTTTTTATTTTTTATTTTGAAACAGGGTCTCAAGCTGGGCATGGTGGCACATACCTATAATCCCAGTACTTGGGAGGCTGAGACAGGAGGATCACAGGTTCAAGACCAGCTTCAGCAATTTAGTGAAGCCTGTTTAAAAATTTAAAAAAATGAATGAAGGAAGGAAGGTGGTCTCCCTAAATTGCTGAGGTGGGCCTTGAACTTGCGATGCTGGGCGTTAAGACAGGTGGCTTAACAACACATTTGTTTATCATAGATCTGGAATTTACAAAGTCCAAGATCGAGGAACCTGTACATCCAGGGTCTGGTGAGGACCTCCTTCCTGGCTTGAAGGTGGTCTTTTTCTTGCTGTATCTTCATATGAGTTGAGAGAGATACCTCATTTGTCTCTCCTTCTAAGGGCACTAATTCCATTTAGGAGTGCCCCACCCTCCAGCCCTAATTACCTTCCGATGTCTCACCTCCAAATGCCACCATATATTGGAGTCAGGGTTTCAACATATGGATGGGGGCATGCAGACATTCAGCCCATCACAATAAGGAATGAATAAATAAATTGTGGTGGGTTAACATAATGGAAAATCACAAGTCAGCACAAATACAGTAAGTCCATATATGCTAACATTATTAAAACTCAGAAAGATAATAATAGGCAATACAGATATGGAGACTGGTTATATGCAGGAATTGACCACATGTGCAGTGTTTCATTTCTTTAAAAATATCCAAAACAGGGACTGAAGGTGTAGCCCAGTGGTAGAATACGTGTTTAGCCTGTGTGAGGCCCTGGGCTGGATCCTTAGCTGGGCGTGCCAGCATGACCTGGTGGCACACACCTGTCGTCCTAGTACTTGGGAGGCTGCTTTTCCAATTACTTCAAGTTGTGGATACCAGACCAGGAGAAGTAAACTAACTTGGTGAACGTTTCCACCTCTGATTATGTCTAGAGTTGGTTCCCACGGCCTCTGCCTGTGAGTCTGGCAATGGATGGACCCCATTTTCATGAACCTCAAGGGTAGCGTGCCCCACATGTCACTGTGAAGCTCATGGCACCCTCCAGGGGTTGGAGGACCTTCCTCAAGGGTGGGTGTTGGGGGAGAGACTGGGCTATCCTTTGCCAATCAGCTGCAGTCTTCTGCCTTTTATTGTGTTGGACTTGTTCAAATAAGATTTTCTAGCCAGGCGTGGGGGTGCATACCTATAATCCCAGTTCTTGGCAGGCTGAGACAGGAGGATCACAGGTTCGAGGACAGGCTCATCAACTTAGTTAGACCAGTCTCATCAACTTAGCGAGACACTGTTTCAATAAAAAATAAAAAAAAGGCTGGGGGTATAGCTTGGAGGTAGAATGCCCCAGGATTCCATCCCCAGAACTACAAAAAAAAAAAAAAAAAAAAAGATTGTCTTTTATGAACAGGTTCTGCCCTGGGCATGGTGGCATACACCTGTCATCCTAGTACTTGGGAGGCTGAGATAGGAGTTTTGCAGGTTCACAGCCAATCTCAACAACTTAACAAGGCCCTCCACAACCTAGTGAGACCGTTTCAAAATAAAATAGGGCTAGGGGTACAGCTCGGAGCTAGAACGCCCCCCATCTCCCCAAATAAAGACAGAATGGGCTCTATAACTTGAAAAAACAAGAGAGAGGAAAATGATCCCAGTGCCAGAATAATATGTAGATTTAGCATTTGACCTGATATTAACCTGGATGATTTTCAGACTCGGAAGGGCCTTAGGCATCTAGGGTAGCACTCACTCAGCAAGGAGATCCCAGACCTAGACAGGCAGACTGTGAGCTGCTCAGCCTCTGCTGCCAGAGAGAGCCCGTCCCGGCCCCCTAACGTGGTCCTCATCCTTATTTTCTGCTTTGTTTTCGGGTATCCATCCTCGGAGCTAAACAGAGCCCTGCCAGCTCACCTTAGACCGCACATTTCCTGCAAAGAGCCCGCAGGGTGGCAGAACAACTGAGTGGATTAGCAAGAGAAGAGGTAAAGTGCTGACGATCGGAGCTTAACCTTGGCTTGATTAAGTAATCCCCGAGAAACCCCCGAGAGGGACCCGGTCCCCATAGACAGATTTCTACCCCTGGCTCCCCTCCCCTTCTGAAAGGCGTAAATCTCCCCTGAAACACCTCCCCAGCACTCAGGGCAATCAAGAGGTCACATTATATCTCCATAAATCTCCTGCTGGCTGGCTGGCTGCTGCCATTCCCTGGCGAAGGGGAAGTTGTTTCCTCCTGACGGCTGCCTGGAAGGGGCGCTTCCCCTGCAGACCCATTGTCTCGGCCCCCAGGGAGCTGCCCTGGCAATCTGTTCAGGGTTTCCGTCCATCCTGCCAGCCCGTAGCGGGCTGGACAAGGGGTGCGGCGGCGGCAAGCACAGCCACGCTGGCCTGGCTTTCGAATAAATAAAAGGAGCCGGGACCTTCTGCTGGGGCAGAGCCGAGCAGCAGGGGCTCTGCGGCCTGAGCCTGCCTGTGGAGCCTTTGGGGGGCTTCCCTAGGGCCCCCAGAGAGGTGACGGACAGCAGTTGGCAGCTTTAGGAGCACAGTGGTGTGTGGAGAACCTACTTGGAAAATGGGTTCCACTTTCCCGTTTGGGAAAGAAGATGCTTTTATGGGAAGATAAGACAGGAGAGAGGATGTTCCCATGGACGAAGCAGAGGATGGAACGCGCTGACTTTAAATTGAAAGCACTGCTACTTGAAACGATGACGGTGCTAATCTGTGGCAGCTTTATTTACCTTATTGAGCATGTTAAATAATTATCTGTGGACGTAGGAAATAAATAAGTTCACATGCTACAAAGGATGTGTGAGCACACATCATGAAAAGTATCTCTGAGCCACCCAGATGCTCCCCGGAAGCCGCCCGTCTTACCCGCTCGTTGTCTGTCCTTCTGGAGACGTTTACTGTATAGACCATCAAATCAACATATAGACTTCGTCTCCCCTTCCTTTTCTAGGAGACATATCATGTGCTGGTGTGTATTTTTCTTCTAATGTTTCATACCTTATATTGGAAAGACTTCCCTATTGGTACATAAAGATCTTTGTGTGTGTGTGTGTGTGTGTGTGTGTGTGTGTGTGTGTGTGTTTTTTACTGGGGTTTGAACCATTGAACCCAGGGGCATTCTACCTCTGAGCTATACCCCCAGCCCTATTTCTTATAGTTTATTTTGAAGCAGGGTCTCACTAAGTTGCAGAGGGTCTCACTAGGTAGCAGAGGCTGGCTGTGAACCTGTGATCCTCCTGCTTCAGCCTCCCAGGTACTGGGATTACAAGCATGGGGCACCACACCCGGCTAAGATCTTTATTCTGCATGGCTACATAGAATACCCTAATAGAATGAACCAGGTCCATGCTGAAGAACATTTAAGTTGTCTTTCCAGTATTCTGCTATGGTAAAAAGCACCACAGTGAATATCCTTGTAGCCATTTTACACAAGCAGTAGAGCCACAGTGTGAATTACCAGGAGTGGAATTTCTGGATAAATAGCACTTGCATTTATACCCATGGGCTGCACTGTGGCATGCTCCCACCAGCGCCCAAGATGTCTTGTTCCCCATGTCCCCCATCCCCCGCCACAGTGAGTGGCAGAGGGGGCCTGGAGGGGGACACAGCCCAGGGACTGGGGGAGCCAGACCAGTGCACTCGCTGGAACTGTGCACTGTGCGGAAGGGGGGACTTTCCTTTTCCTTCCTGGGAAGAGAAGTTGTACAATAGTGGATTGAGCCAGAGAGGGGTGCCAGTCTTCAGGGGAGGCGCCTGGGTCCAGCGTAGAAAAGGTACTTTGTTTGTGGAGGGGCTTTTTATGTCTGTTTGGCCACAACAAGATCTCAGGAAACTGAGGGAAATAGCCATTTCTAACCTTCCAAGTTCTAGGTGAAGATACTTGTTTTTTTTTTTTGTTTTTTTGTGTTTTTTTTGCGGTACTGGGGATTGAACTCAGGGGCATTCTACCTCCAAGCTATACCCCCGGCCCTATTTTTTTTTATTCTATATTTTGAAACAGGGTCTCACTAAGTTGCGGAGTGCCTCACTAGGTAGCTGAGGCTGGCGGCGAACCCGGATCCTCCCGTCTCAGCCTCCCGAATGCTGGGATTACAAGCGTGCGCCACCACGCCCGGCTGAAGATACTTGTTTAATTAACTGTTTGTTTAATTAATTTGTGTGTGTGTGTGTGAGCGCTCAGATGTATGCTATCCTTCCGCCATTTCAGCAGACACTCTGGTGCGTGGGGTTTTGTTGAAATCATGGGGTCAGTGTGCGTTGAGCCTGTTGCATGCAGAGCACCCAGGGAGAGCCCTGTAGTGAGGGAGACGGGACCGGGTCACTGGCCTTTATAGGAGCCCAAGCGAGCCACTGCACCTTGGTTTCCTCCTCATGGAATTGCCCAAACACTGCTTCCAGGTTTTAGGACCGCGTGTCGCCACACTTTCCTCCAGAAGCCTTAGAGGCTTCCCAGATATGTGCTTAGATAACCAAGGACTGTGGTCGCTGAACAGGCTGGTCCCAAGAAGGGAGGCTGCCTTTGGGCCCGGTCCCCGGAGTCCAGGAAGCAGCAGGCCTTTCCCGTGTGATTGCCGTTAGGGCTCTCTTGGCTGAAGCTGAGCCTTTGGCCACCAGCCGCAGGCCCAGGGAGCCCGGAGACTGCAGCACCCACGGGTGCAGTTCTGCGCACCTCATCGCCAGCAAAGCACGCGAGAGCCCAGCTATGGCTGAAGAGTTCATTTTCTTGACACACTGGTGCTTCCCAGGGGCAGTGCAGCAGTCTGTCCTGCGTGGCCCAGCTCTGCGACAGAATCAACGCTGAGGTTCAAGTGCAAATTGTAAAACCCCGAGACCTTTTCCCTGGGGCACTTTGCAGGGAAGCTTTTATGCTCTGATTATCTCTCCACATGGGGTTTTCTAAAGGTCTCAGGATCTAATCTTGATCTTCGTCTAATGAGGAAGCCTGGGAGCCAGTCCCCGGATGGTCAGGCTGCTGAGCATTGAAACACACGCGCCTCCCACGTTCCTGAGATCAGGCGAGTTGGGAAGACGTGTTCCTGGGACCCTGCTACCATATCCTGTCATGGCAGAGTTTTCAACTATGGCCATGCCTGTAATCCTGGTGCTTGGGAGGCTGAGACAGGAGGATCACAGGCTCAAGGCTTGCCTCAGCAACTCAGCAGACCCTCAGCAACCTAGTGCATCCCTGTTTCAAAACAAAAAATAAAAAGGTCTAGGGGGTGTAGCTTGGAGGTAGAATGCCCCTGGGTTCAATCCCCAGTACCACAAAAATAACTAAACAAATAATAAACTCTGGCCAGCTCTTGCTGCTGGGGAAGGAGTCGGGCCCGGCAGCAGAGTCTGGGCATCGGTGAGCAGGGCTGGTGGACTCCGGTCCCTGGTTGAGACTGGCCGGCCAACTGGGCTCAGTCCCAGCTCTGCCGTGCATAGCTCTTGGCCCCGGACAGGACCTGTTTTCTTAACCACATGACATTCCCCTGTTGCCTGTCCTCTGGGGGGCCGATCCCCGATGCTGACCCTGCTGTGACACCGACCAGGTAGGGGCAGAGGAGCTATTTGGGAGCTGTCAGCTGGTCCACAGAGAGGCAGCATGGAGGCTTGACTTTCACCATGATTCCTTCAGCACCAGGTCTTGCACTTGCCTGCCTTGCCCTCCAGGCCCGTCCGGCTCCCTGGGCTTTGGAAGCCTGTCTGCGTGCCAGGGGGTATTATTAACTCTTGGCAACAAGCTTCACATTTTTTCCTCTACAACCTGCCCCTCTTTCTCTTTGCCTCTCCCTCGCTCCCTCCCTCTCCTCTTCTTTCCTTCCCTCTTGTTTGTGGTGCTTCCTCCTCCTTTTCCAAATGCTCTTGCGTGTCTGCAGTTGGTTTTTGAACCGGACTCCCATTCTGTGGTCGGCTCCTGGGTGAATGTCCTTCTGCTCGTTGGCAGCTAGAGGCGGGGGCCCTGGCTCCGCAGCGACTCCGGCCAGGCCTGGCTGAGGGAACCACTTCTGTTCAGCAGCCCCAGAGCTTCCAAAATAGGTGTTTTAATCCTGGGCTGAGTGCTGCAGGCGCGGTGCCCTCCCCTGCGGCTCCTGTCACAGGCATCGGCCCAGCTTGACAAAGCCCAGGGATGCAGAGCTCGAGGGCTGCCAGAAAAACCTCAGGATTTGCTTGTGCCTCGTGCCCCAGACCCAGGCGCCAGCCGCAGGGGCGGATCTGGGCTTGGCAGGAAATCCAGGCCCAATCTCTGGTGAACTTTGGATGCAACATGGGGCGGGGGTTCAGTGAGGGACGTTTGGGTGGTTCCTGAAGCCCCTCCATTCGGGGAAAAGGGTCTCTAGGCAGAAAATGTGCCCAGCCTAGGAGGGATCTGGTTTCTCCCCCAAAGATTCCCTTCTTGGATCCCCCTGGCTCCCCTCGGCCTCCTTTGCATCACTGAATAGCTTCCCTGGGCCAGGTGATCCTCATTGCGTATGTATATGTATCTCCCTTCCCTGCCCTGAATGGGTGATAGTGACCTAGGACATCAGAAATGGCGGTCGGAGGCTCAAGCCCAGACCCACTGCAGCTTGTCACATTTAATCGGACCATTTGTTTGGTGTTGTCTTTCTCTCACTAAACGAATTCACCCTTGGGCAGAGCTTTTGCCCCCCAGTTTTAAAAAACTGCCTGTGTGTCCAGCAGACACAGGGCAGAAGTCTGAGGCAGCTCACCTCTCAGGGACCACGTCAACTCCGCACCTGAGGGTAGGGCCAGGCTGCCTCTAGTATGGGCTCCCTCGGCCAGGGGAAGCCCGCCCGAGGGCCATCTCCGGCTGGAGGCAGGACCTGGCTGTGACACCTGCAAGCGGTAAGCGTGCACGCAAGGGTCTGCAGCTCGGCTTGCTCTCCAGCAGCCAGGAGACAAATCTCCCTTTCAGGCAGTGCTGGAGGGTGTTGCCAGCCACAACCTGGTCTCTGACTCCTCCTCCTCCCTCCTTCCTCCTCCACCTTTCCGCCTCCCAGCCCTGACTTGCATGTCAGAGTCCAGGTGGGTGGGTTGCCCAAGATGGACGCAGGAGGTCTGGGAGAGGTCAGTGCGGCTTTGATTGCGGCTGAGGGCTGGGCTCCTCCAGCTCCTGGCCTTGTTTCCCTGTCAGGCATTTGGGTTGAATCCTCTACTATGATTCCTAGGAGTATCCATCCCACATTGGAAGGCTGAACTTTTTTTCTTTCTTTCTTTTTCTTTTCTTTTTGCAGTACTGGAGATTGAACCTAGAGGCATTCTACCTCTGAGCTACACCTCCCAGCGCTATTTTTCATTCTTTATTTTGAAACAGGGTCTCACTAAGTTGCGGAGAGACTTCACTAAGTAGCTGAGGCTGGCTGCGAACCTGCAATCCTCCTGTCTCAGCCTCCCAAGTACTGGGATTTTTTTTTCTTTCTTCTTTTTCCTGGGGAGGGAACCCAGGGCCTTGTGCAGGTGCATGCTGGTCAAGTACTCTACCACTAAGCTACACCCCAGTCCTAAAAAAAAAAAATAAAATGTTTAAAACAGAGCATAGAACTGCAGCCAGAGGTCAGGAATTAGAACACAATTCGTTTGAGCTTTTAATTGTTGCTTCTTTGCTAAAATAATTATGCACTGCTGTTTCCCACGTGCTTGGCGCCCTTGTAAGTAGACACCCCCAGGCTTGCCCCAGTGCAGACCTGCCCAGTCTGGGAGCAGCGTGCAACGCTGAGCGTGGCCCCATGGTTTGAGAAAAGGTCAGATTCCCAAATCTCCTGGTTCATTTATCTCTCCCCACCCTCCTCGATGCTGCCCCTGGTCTCCCCCTCCCTCCAGCTCTCCAGCCCGCCCCCTAACAATAATCCATCACTGCTATCTCAGCTGGTGTTTGCAAAGCACTCTACGGCCATTGTTGCAAGTCTCCCCTCCTATTTGCAAAGTACTTTACAACTCTTAGGAGGACTCTTTCCTCCCAAGCTGCAAGATGCTGCCCCCTGCCCGGGTGGTGGCTGTCACAGTCGGAGCCATGGCTGTGCCCTCACTCTGGACCTCTGAGAAGTTCCACCCAGGGCCTTTCCCGTAGGGAGACAAGTGATTGTTATCAGGGTTCCTGCCAGGGAATACTGCTGGCTTGGGGCGCATGGCCAACACCTTGCTTCCTCAGCAGCGGGGTTTGAACTTCATCCTCGCCAGTCTTCGGTCTTGGCGGGAAAATATGTACACCTGAGTCAGATGGAAGAGGGGAAAATCGTCCCTTCGCCATTGCGGATTAGGGGCTGCTGGGGGTGATCAGATCCGTCTCTCTCTCTCCCTCCCTCCTTTCTTTCCTTTTTTTTTTTTTTTTTTTTTGGCGGTACTGGAGATTGAACTCAGGGGCATCCTTCTTTCTTTCCTCATCGAATTTTAAGTTGGGCATAGTGGTGCATGCCCATAATTCTAGTACTTGGGAGGCTGAGACATGAGGGTCTCGGGTTTGACAGCTTCAGCAACCTATTAAGACCCTGTTCCAAACAAAACATAAAAAGGACTGGGGGTATAGCTTGGAAGTAGATTCTCCTTGAGTTCAATCCCCAGTACCACACACACAAATAGATCTGAAAAAAACCGGCAAGCCGGGAGCAGTGGTGTACTCCTATGATCCCATACTTGGGAGGCTGAGACAGGAGGATCACAGGTTTCGAGGCCAGTGTGCAGTAATTTAGCAAGGCTCTGTTTCAAAATAAAATAGGCTTGGGGGCATAGCTCAGAGGTAGAATGCCCCTGGGTTCAATCCCCAATACCATAGATAGAAAGAAAGCCCCTGAGTTCAATTCCCAGTGCAATTAAAAAACAATAGATTTTTAAAAACAGGCAAGCTGAGAGTGGTGATGCACTCCTATAATCCGATACTTAGGAGGCTGAGACAGGAGCATCGCATGTTTGAGGCCAGTGTGCAGTAGTTTAGCAAGACCCTGTTTCAAAATAAAAAATAAAATAGGGCTGGGGCTATATCTTAGAGATGGAGCATCCCTGGGTTCAACCCCCAGCAACACACACACACACACACACACACACACACACACACACACACACCAGGCAATTATGGCATTACGGAATGGTGTTTTTTAAAAAGAAAGTTTTCATGATTTGACTGGCCCAATAAAAGCTGCTTTCTGGGAGTCTTAGCTGCTGCCACAGCATACACGGTGCATTATTTGCTGTTCACAATTTGACCTTGTGGGATAAGCATGCTTCTCCATGGTGACGTCGTCTTTGTTACAATCACTTGTTTTCAGTGACCTCTCGCTGAGTCCCTCGGATGGCAGGGTTTTGTGGTAGGAAACGTGCAAACCTCTGGATCTGGAGGGCTGGGGAGACACAGGTGTCTGTCCCGCTGGGCACCTGGAGGAAGCATGGCCCCGCTGTCCCTCTGCACCTTCCTTTTGCTGCTGTTTAACACCTGACCCTTCCGCCTGGGTTGGACTTCCTTCTGCCTTTTTTTTTTTTTTTTTTTGCGGTACTGGGGACTGAACTCAGGGGGCATTCTACCGCCGAGCTATACCCCAGCCCTATTTTTTATTCTTTATTTTGAAACCAAGTCTCACTAAGTTGCGGAGTGCCTCACTAGGCAGCCGAGGCTGGCCGCGAACCCGGATCCTCCGGTCTCAGCCTCCCGAATGCTGGGATTACAAGCGTGCGCCACCACGCCCGGCTCCTTCTGCCTTGACTGTCCACACTTCCTATCCCAGACCAGCTGCCACCAACCCCCAGCTTGGTGGAGGGTGTTTCACAAGTGGATTGAGTAATCCCATTACTCATTATTGATATTCAGGTCCAATTTGCCCAGCTAGATATCAGCATTGTGAGAGCCAGGCCCCGCTCTTAGCTCCTCTGACATCTCCTGGAGTGCTTCAACAGCAGATGTCCACTAAATACTTTAACTAGCCAGTACCATAGTTGCTTGACTGTGCCTATTCTTTGAGGAAAGCCGGCAGGAGTTTCCAAGACAAACCTTTGTGGTGGGCTACACACTCCAGGATCGCTGGGTCCTTCGATGGATTCTGGCTGCAGTGGAAAACAGCAAGTGTGGAGGGAAGATGGGAACCCTCTTTCCCCAAAGAGGAGGAGATTTTTGACTGCAGAGTTGAAATGCATCAGAATCAGAAGCCGGGTATGGTGGTGCACGCTTGTAATCCCAGCATTTGGGAGGCTGAGAACGAAGGATCCGGGTTCACGTCCAGCCTTAGCTACTTAGTGAGGCACTCCAAAACTTAGTGAGACCCTGTTTCAAAATAAAGAATAAAAAACAGGACTGGGGGTGTAGCTCGGGGGTAGAATGCCCCTGAGTTCAATCCCCAGTACGCAAAAAAAAAAAAAAAAGAAGAAGAAGAAGGAAAGAAAAGAACCAGAGAAGAAGCGGGTCTGCTTGGCTTTTAAAGGAGTAGAGTGTGAATTTCTACCTGTTAAGACAACAGACCAAGATGCATACGAATGAAGTGATGGTATGTCAGGAGTATTCTTTGAGTGGAAAGACAGAAGAGATAAGATTATGGCTACAAATTATTGGAAACTGGGTAATGAGTAAATAAGAGTTCGTTTTATATTCTGCTCACTTCTGAATGTGCTTAAATTTTTTCATAAGAAAAACAAAAAGATTTCACTAGTTTGGGCCTGGAAAGATTGAGTCCTCCATCCCCCAAGCAAGATTTAATAAGCTGGGATGCTGCGTCTTGGTTCAATTTTGAGACTGCAGTGCCATCTAGTGTCTGTTGCAAGCGAAATGACGCCGTTTCTTAGTTCGTGTCCCTCCCGGTGAGTCAGCTTGGACTGAGGTCACTCTGAATTCTTGGCCTTTCTAGTTCCTTCCTGGGAGGGCTGACAGGCCACAGGCCAGGGCTGCGAAGGTGGTGATGACGGTGTTGATGGTTGTAGTACAGTAGGCACAGGCAGGGGGCAGCTTGCCGTCTCTGCCTGAGTCTGAGGGACGAGCTGTCACCTCTGAAGGCAGGCGACCTTGGTGGATGGCCCTCGGTGTGACCCAGGTGTAAAAATAGCCTCGTGTGCCGGCTGTGCTCAGCTCCCTGGCCTGAGCAAACAGCCCCTCACACCTGCACGTTGTTTGCTTGGTAAGGACACACAGCTACCTGTTTGCAGGTGCAAATGACTGTTTGTGTACCCAGAGTTGGGGGGGGGGGAACCCTTCTCCCACATTCCCTTAGAGCACCAGCAAAATGTGCAGCCTAAAACCCCAGGAATGGGCCTGAAGAAGGGAGAGCACTGTGCACCCCCCAAAAGAAGCTCCCCTGTTCGGTGGAGAAGAATCCACCTTTGCCTCTGGCAGCAGGACAGGAACAATCCGGAGAGAAAGGTGCCTATGTTTAGGGACAGGGAATTTGGAGCACATGGGGTCAGAGAGGCTTCAGGAAGTCCTGAGCCCGACTTTATGGAGGTCATAAGAAATGAGAAAACCGCCCTCACCCCTCTCACCCAGGCAGCGAGATGAGTCACATGAGAAATTTGTCGACTGTAAAATGCTACAGACCTGGAAGAGAAAAAGGAACGTGTGAGTAAGCAGAGTGGAGCGACTACAGATCACAGCCTTCTGCACGAGGGATCAACTCCAGGGTGCTAGTGCTTATAACAGGCGCCAGTAAGCAAGGGAAAAGGTCGGTGACACAACCAACCACGCAGATACAGCAAAGTAGGAAAAACGAGCAAGTGAAGTATTTTTGCAGGGCAATTTGAAAATTTCAAGAATCCAGTCTGAAATTCTACCTCCAGGAGCTGGGCATGATGGCACACACCTGTAATCCCAGGTACTCAGGAGGAAGAGGCAAAAGAATTGTCAACTTTGAGGCCAGCCTGAGCAACTTAGCCAGTCTCAAAAATAAAATACAAAAGGCCTCAGAAGTACCTCAGCAGTAGAGCACTTGCCTAGGATGTATGAGGCTTGGGATTCAATTCTCAGTAACCCCTCCTCCCCAAAAATAAATAAATAAATTCTACTTCTAAGAGAATATCCTAAGGAATAATCAGAAACATACAAATTTATGTATAAAATGAGCAATATTAACAAAACAAAAATTGGTAACTAGGTAAAGATTAAGTAATTATTGCATGGCAGTAGTTATAAGATAACACAGATATACAATGGACACTGTTAAAATGAGTTTATAAAGAATCTCTAATGTGGGAAAATGTGCTGGTATTAAACAAACAAACAAAAAGGCTCAAAATGGTATAGCTTGATCTCAACTAGTCAAACAAACAAATATATATATATATATATATATATATATATATATATATATATATATATATATATCAACATATAAAGTCTTGCAAAGGATATAATGAAACAAAATACTCCTAAACACTGGTAATGTTACAGTTTTTTAAAAAATACATTTGGGTTGTTTTTTAAAAAATACATTTGGGTTGTTTTTTTGTTTGTTTGTTTTTTCTGCAGTACTGGGGATTGAACTCAGGGGCAGTCTACCTCCGAGCTATACCCCCAGCCCTATTTTTTACTTTATTTTGAAACCGGGTCTCACTAAGTTGCGGAGGGCCTCACTAGGTAGCTGAGGCTGGCCGCGAACCCGGATCCTCCGGTCTCAGCCTCCCGAATGCTGGGATTACAAGCATGTGCCACCACGCCCGGCTAAAAAATACATTTGGGACTAGGCGTGATGGCACATCCTTATAATTCCAGTACTCAGGAGGCTGAGACAGGAGGATCACAGGTTCGTGGCTAGACTCAGCTATGTAGTGAGGCCCTCTGTAACTTAGTGAGAT